>DWHO01001324.1:0-15806 GCA_018247575.1 Eurytides lysithous rurik
TTTTAGCCTATGCGACTCTATAAAGCTTCATCGGATCGCCGAATCCGTGGAAATGCTAGTTTTCACGAATTGGATAGTTTTCACGAATTGGATAGTTTTCACGAATTGGATAGTTTCACGAATTGGATGGTTTTCACGAATTGGATGCAAGGCGATCGCTAAATCAATAAAAATCAATAAAATTTGCTTATATATAATTCATATTTTCAACTTCGATCCGAGAACTTGCTTTATAAGGTTATTTTTTTGAATAATTACTTCGTTTTTTCTTTTACAGATGGATACTAATTTTGTGATCCCAATATGTATTGTCAAGATAGGTTTTTAGTATTAATGTAACTTTGTATGAAAAATTTTAGCTGGTACTAAAACTGTATAACAGATTTAATTCGGTTTTATATTCCCGACAATTGTAATATGTAATAGCATAGAATTTTCCGTTGAATACATATTTTGTCACTATTTGTGATCTTTGCGTTAATTTCAGAAATTATAATTTGTTTAAGCTTAATGTTAATAAATAAATATATTACAATAAAAGTGCTGAGTGATATTATTATTCAAACTCTTCAAATTGTTTCTAACATTTTGATATCTAGTTGACAAAATTTTTGGGTTTTAACTACAGTTTTCGTCTAATATTAAATTATAAAGTTTAAGCTTTATTAAACATTCCAAGTTTCCTTAATCTTAAGGTCTGTATTTGGCTTTGTGTGAGTGTCTTGTTTGTAGTAGAGTAAGTTGTAATTTAGCAAAATATTTGTATACATTTTAAGGTGAACTAGTTTTGAACGACATACTATTGTTAATGTATCATATTGAGTTAATGTTAATCTTGTATTATTTAATTATAACAGTTTTACTAAGGATCATGAAAAGTCCGCCAACCTAAGACTACACCGCTGACCAGTCTATACTTAGAAAATAGGATTAAGCCAAGACCATTATATTTAAAAACATGGAAAGATTATTCTTTTGAATGATATATGTTATTTCTTTTTTCTGTATTCGATAACTTCTTTAATTCATTTTCAGCCTATCTCCGATGTATACTATACATATGCCAATATACACTCGTGTGCATAAAAATCTGCGAAATATTTCTGAATTTAATCGAATTCGAATCACAAAGTAACAAAAATTGAATTAATGAAAAAAAAAGAAAGGATAATTAAAATTAAGTGAAAACAAAATGTCATGAAAAACTTATTAAATCAATAATTAGTGTTGCCCCCCCTGCCCTTAATAACAGCTCTAAGACGGTTCCTCATCGACCTGATAATCCTTACTACCAGATCTTGAGGGAGAGCTTCCCACTCCTCTTCGAGCGCTGTCTTTAGCTCTACAATGTCTGCAGGCGCTGGATTTCTAGTCCGGACCCTGCGTTTCAGCTCGTCCCATATGTGTTCAATAGGATTGAGATCAGGGCTGAGTGGCGGCCAGTCCATGGTCTCAAAACCAACTTCGTCCAGAAACTGACGAGTGATTCGTGCTGTATGGCAGGAAGCCACCTCCTATGAAGCCTTCATTAGGAAAGACGTGATCAAGGAGGACGTCTTCGACATATCGGTCTGTAGTTAGACCGCCTCCTCGGCCTCCACCAGGGAATGGAAACAAGAGCCGTTTTTCCTTCCACTGAAATGCCCGCCCACATCATAGACGAACCACCGCCATAGGACACTGTTACGGCGAAACAACATTGCGAAAATCGCTCGCTTGGACGCCGGTAAACTCGAGCTCTCCTGTCGCTGCCATGCAGACACTGCACTCGACAGTGACCGATCGCCATTGTTCAGCCGTCCAACCGAGTGTTCGCGAGGAAATGCAAGGCGAGCTGTCGGTGAGCTGTGGTAAATTTGGGGCCTCTGGCAGGCCGTTTTGGAGTCAGGTTGGCATCTTTTAGCCGTCTTCTAACCATCCATTGACTAACAGCGACTCCTCGAACCTCTTTCAGCCGCTGCTACACAGCAACACCGGTGAGATGGTGATTTCTGAGACTTGTAGAGACGATATAACGGTCGTCTCTCTGAAGTACGCCGCCGCCGACTGTTATTTGGCCTCCCAGAGTAAGAATTTGTCTCTTAGAATCTTCTGTATACCCCGGATACAGCAGATCAGTCAGTCAGCTCAGATTCAGTCGATGAGCGACTTATCGCTGGCTAAAGCCCTGTTGTACCAAAAGGACAACTTGGGCGACTTCTGGTCTTGTATCAATGTGTAGCGGCGAATTGGTAATCGTATCTTGCGGATATGTGTTCAGGTCAACTTCTGATAAACGACTGATAAGGGTGCGTTGCTTACGGGGGTTTATATAGGAGGCTGCATAGCGCAACTCGTTAGCACTGTAAGGAGTAAATTTTGCGCACTTCCGTTCATACCACGATATTTTCAAAAGTGGTGATTGGATTAAAATGATTAATGTGTTAATTTAAAGAATAGGCTTTAATAAAAAAATACATTTTATACACTTTTTTAAAATTTTTGAAATATAAACACACTTTTTGTCTATTTTGTATGGGTGAGTCGATTCGGCTGCACACGAGTGTAGTAGCTGATTAACTCTAGTTATTATGTAACATTAAATCTCAATCTCTAACCCTTTATTATTAAAGTCAGACAAATAGATTGCTCCAAGTAGAACCAGTTTTTAATAATAATGAAAAAAAAAAATTCAAAACAGTCCAAAATAAGGTTCTTTCAAATATGGCAAATTAGGTGTTTGAAATACCAATCAAAATACTATATACAAAAATTGTAAGTTTAAGGTACCTTTTCCTACCGAGTATATGAAATAAACAAAAAAATAATGGGTTCAATAAGGGGCAGTAAAAAGCCTGTTGATTTTTTAATCTTATTGCACTTTTAAGTACTATTTTTATAACATTTTCTTATAAGTACCATTACTTTATGCTTCAAAGTTGTTAGTAAAATAGGAACTTTGAACTTAGTATGATGACCGTTTGGCGCAGATGCTAAGCTATTGGCTTCGGCTAAGCTATTAGCCCTATAGTACTCAATAAAACAGTTCTTTTTCACATTTAGGCATAATAATACATTGGAGTGTGAACTTGTCAGGTGAGGCATTGATTGCTTTCTTCATGCTAAATATTTCGCATCTCCCTCTAATAGGCAGAAACGTAGGCCAATACCTAATCGCCTAATGGAATGACTTTCGGCTTTAAGAAATCCATTTTGCCTCTTAGATGGTCTAAGACTTGGTTCAGTATCCCTTAATAATCTTATCTCTAATATTCTTTAAGACATCATTCTTGAGCAACGGATCTTCTGAAGTCTTCCCTTGAATAATAAATGTATCTACAAGTGTAATGGCAAATAAACCCCAAAACAATATGTGCCACCATTTAGGAGACTTTCTATCCACAGAGTACAGTTAGTCGACTTAGTCTGTTAGCTGCATCAACTCCTCCTATGAAAAAGTTGTAGTCTTTGATGGCCGTTGAACAGAATATTGTAGATTTGGGCCTATCCTTTTTTTATGTGATACTATAGCTTTATCATTGCAATGAAAATTCAAAACCAAATGTACAATTTTGGCATCTTTCCATTTGTAATAGGCAATATCCAAATAAGAAAATCTATAATGATACTGACTACCCTTCAGTTTAGAATCAGAGAACAGATTGTAGGGAATACCTTTAAGATTAGACCTTATAGTTCCACAGCCATTCTTTCTGTTTTAATTTTCCTAATAGCGAATGTAAACTTTGTGTTTACCCCACCCGGCTTCTGTTAATTTTAAGACTCTTTCTTTCTTTTCTTTTCCAGGTTCAATGTTGTCTCTTTGTATTGCATATAACTTACTTGATACACAACATTATCAAGTACAACAGTGACAAGGGCTAGAGAATAATCATTTGGCAAGGCGAATTCAGTGAAATATTCTTCAATACTCCCATTGGGGGTGGGAGAATTTTCTGGTAAATAGGTTCCCACATCATGTTTCTTCCATTTCCAATTAATCTCAATAGTTTTCTTTCTTATGGACTAAGCTGACAACACTTTCCAGGGAAGTGGTCTGTACAATATCTGGGATAGTGTTGAAGTTGGAATAAATAATTACTTTATGGTCTGTCTCTGCATCTCGATTTTCATTTACTTCTCCTGTCTCATCCATAATAATAAGTTTAACTTGGCTCAGTAATCTTTCCAATGCTTTCTCGAAATTTTCATCAAAATTATATGTTGAGGGTAGTTGCAAATCATGAGTGTTTTCTGCATAGACAATTAAACATCTGAAGTCTCATCACATTCTAAAATATCTTCTAAAAAATTTTTTTTCGATTAAAGCAGCATTTTTTGTAATATCCATTATAAAAATTTATAAAAAGCATGAACATTAATTATTACATATTCAATCTAATCGTCCAAAAGTCACAGATGGTGCTTATTAGTCCTCACTCATTTTCACCACTAATTTAATACTAAACATAAAATCTAATACCATGTAAAAGTGAAAATTATTAAATAGCAAAACCTTCATTCTATTGAAATAACATGAAACAATGTTACTTACCAAATTTTTTCTATTTTTAAATGTATTCCATAACAGAGGCACACACACTTCACATTCAAATGCAAGTCAAATCACAGGCAGGTCAAAACTTTTTTGTTTCACTTACCGGCGGCAAATAATTTCGCGAAATTCAAATTAGCTAGCTAAGTAGTTCTACAAAAACTAATCAGTTTTAAACACCCATTGCGCAATAGCATTACTGAGATGTTTTAGAGAAACATCTGGTATAAATTAGAACCATCAGTTAGAAAAAGGGTTAAAATGTTTTCTAGATAATTACAAAATTAAAAATTAAATAAAAGAATTAAAATAAAAGATCTCAAAAAACGAAAAATGACCAATTGAAAACATCTATAATATATTAAGATTAAAAAAGTAGTTTGAAATGCATATCCTACAAACAATTATTAAATATACTCAAAGAATACTTGGAATTTATGGTATATAATAAAAATCTTGCATGGTCAAAAGAAAAAAGGATGGTAAATTTTTCTGTTTTCTTACTAACTATTAACAAAATATGTAAGAGGTGTTTCCATATAACCATTTAAAAGAATAAGGAAATATTACAAAAGCAATATTCAACAATATTTCTTAAAGGATATAACAAAAGTTAAAGATCTTACACTAAGGAGTTTGCATTTACGTTGAGTTATTATAATATAATATCAATATAGAGATTTATATATTAAATTATTACATCAAAATTGTCTTTTTGTTTTAGAACAATGAAACTAGGTTATGGATGTAAAGATCAATACTGCATAACGAGAAAGTTGAATGAACTCTTAGATGAGTGCTTATTACTAAACCTTCATAAGCCGTACGTAATATAATAACCGATTACACCACAAAAGGTGATAATTTCAAAAAATGCTGAAAATAGTAAAATATAAAACTACGATGTTAATCTTACCGGGTCGTCTGACATTAGGATCAGGATTCAAAGTTTGTTGCAAATAATTAGCTAAAGTTGCTAAATTTTCATCTGTAACTTCCATTTTATTTCTAATATACCGTATGCTTCAAATTAAAACAAAAATGTATGGTTAAAAATACGTATTAGTTTTTTCAATTCCTCTACAAACGGTCCTCAGCTCGTGTTTTCACAGACTAAATAGTTTTAGTAAGGGACAATAAAAATCAATTTAATACATCAATGTTGCCATATACACTACGATACAAAATACTATATATGTTGAATACTTGATTGTTGAATCGTTGATTTGGTGATGGTCGACCGGTTAGTTTTTATCAAAGGTCCTTTGATAAAAATTCAATTAAACTTTGATAAATACAGCAAATATAGTAGTCAAAATAAAAGGATATCAATAATTATCAGAGTTTCGGCGTTTATCCCATTGGTCAACCAAATTCTCACAACATGCACGAAATGAAGCTATGATAAGTTTTCAATTGTCAAATATGAAATCAAAATAAGTACTGACGGAAAGGAGTGCGTTAAAATAGTGACGGTTGCGGATGAACAGTGCCATAGAACGGGTTATCGAGCGACATCTTATCTTATCTTAACTGACGTTGACGCTTTTAGCCTATGCGGCTCTATAAAGCTTCTTTGGATCGCCTAATCCGTGGAAACGCTAGTTTCCACGAATTGGATACGAGCGACAGGATTCAAAATGGAATAGCTTATGCTGTTTGCCTCGCCCACCTGCCAGAACTCTTGATTCATCCGATATGAAAAAACAATTTGAACTTTGCTACTACCCATTAGGTTCCCTGCGATTAGATAGAATTCGATTGTAATTTATCCGAAGTTACATCCCCTTTTCATCGCATCCCTTTAAGATCGCAAGAGGGGTCGCGGAGCTGCAGTGGAGTGGATATTGTCACCACGTCGTCGTCGTGCACCAAGTTGCTTCTCCTGAGTCCTCGAGCCATCTGCTCATTAACCGATAGTGCTATAAAAGTCGCCGGGGTAACAGCTTACTACAGAAAAACGTCTTCTCCGTTAAATTTGATGGAATAAAGGGATGAAAATGCTCATATATGAATTGATGACTCGTTTTACATAGTTGCTAAGCTATTGGCTTCGGCGTCCCAGATTGTGGGTTCAATTTTAATCTGGGACAAATCTTTCTATGATAATGATTGCAGATCTGGGTGTTTGATCGTACGATATTTATGCAAACATACATAACTTTTCTCTCTTATTCTTTAACCCAAACTTTTTTAAATACAATTTTTAGTGTTTTTTTTTCGCACATTAAAGTTGTCAAGTAATTTTATTTGTCATAATATTAACCTGCAAATTCCGCGTGGGATCGTACCGAAACATTGCCGCTATCAGCCGTTAAAATAAATATCAATAAGCAAATTTTGCTTTATTGAGTGAGAGAAAGGTTATTTTTCCAGGGTAATTACTGTACATACAAATACACTGGCACTTAGCATCATGCGTAAAACAAGTTCATCTTGTTATTTAATTTCCTTAAAAAAGGATATAATATGATAGAAAACACCTTGTCTTACTCAGAACAACGGCATGCATCATAATTATGGCAACATTATAAATATTAAATAATTGCCAATAGGGATGAACGATACCACCAAAGTATCGATACTTTTACTCGATACAGTATCGATTGTAAAGTATCGATACGTACTCGATACCATCTGAAAGTATCGATTCATACTTGTATCGATAGATTTATTTTGTAGAATTAAGGATAATTACACAAAAAGAGGGTTATGAAAAGAAACGGCTTTTTTGTAATGGTTTCGGGTTGTAATGAAGTATTAGCGGTTCAAATTATTATGTTATTTTCATTAAAATTATTTTTAAAACTTTTTACTTTTTTTAACGCAATTATTTTGAAAATTAATTACTGGATGCATATCAGACTGAACAATACTTCAGTCTGTCTGCATAGACTGTCGATGTAGAAAGCGAGGCTTCGAAGTAATTGGGGGTTATTTTATTGTTTAGATTACACTGTGATGTCACTTCTAGTTTCGCAATTTATTTATCTTCAATAACGCCATTGTGCAATTCATTTCTCAAATTTAACGTCTTGCACTTGTGCCAAAGTATTAATTAATATTATGTTGTAGATTAGATTTGAATATGTATACTTATATTGAAATGTTGTAATATAATGTGCAATATAATTGGAATGGCCTTTTAAATGCCGCATAAGCAATTGGAAGTTTTAAAAATAAGCTTACTAACTTGGTTGCGTCCAAAACTTTTTTATTTAACTGTTGGTGAAAAAAGACAGAGAGAGAGAGAGAGAAAGTTGCATTAACATAAACAATTGGTTGTTATAGTCCTTTTGTTAATACAATAAAATAAAATAAATTGTGATACTGATATATCGATACGAGTACTTTTGACCGATACCTACTTGGTACTCGGTTGTAAAGTAGCGATACCAAAAGTACTTAGTATCGAAAGAAAAGTATCGAGTAAGTACTTGTATTTACTCGTATCGTTCATCCCTAATTCCCAATATGTCATAATCCGT
Organism: Eurytides lysithous rurik; assembly: GCA_018247575.1. Taxonomy (NCBI): domain Eukaryota; kingdom Metazoa; phylum Arthropoda; class Insecta; order Lepidoptera; family Papilionidae; genus Eurytides; species Eurytides lysithous. The sequence continues at coordinate 8,023 of DWHO01001324.1, forward strand.
TCCATCATCCGCTTTGTTTTGTTTTTGTACGAAAAGTAAAAAGTACCTTTGTTTATAACCAATTATAAATTAAATAAAACACGTGGTTTTACATTATCAATTGTAAAAAATATTTGTGTTGATATTGGAATAGAAATTGGGATATGTTAACTTGGCGGAATAATCATTAAATTACTATATAAGTCCATTTTAAATTTTAATTTTATCCGTTCATGGGGAAAATCGTCGCATAAGTTCTAATACCATGTAAGTAAAAAATAACGTTACAGGTGTGTGAAAAATCTTTTAAATGCTTTTTTTACGTATACATCTTTACGTATACTTATTAACCCTTTAACTGGTAGAAGTGTTTTTCACTAATTATGAAATAAAATCGCCATTTATGGAATTAATATTATTATATTTATTACTTAAAAATAGAAAAAAAAATTAGGCGAATAGTTTATAAAAAAAAATGTGGTGGCAACTAGCATGCCACTACTGGTGCAGGTCATATCACTTTTGATGGAACAGCTTGAAACAAGGAGTAACACAAAGCGCTACTTGGCATCTATCACATATTATTTTGGATCGTTTATTATGAACTTTCGTGCTGCAGTAACGACACCTTTTGTACCCATCTGTTTCTTCAGGCCAATGTTCATTGACTCTTTCGAACCTGACTTCTTCTGGCACCCCAAATAATTTCTTCTGTCTTTCTACACTTTCCTCTACCTTTTTCTTCTTGGACACATAATTCGGCATCGATTTGAATGATCGCTTTCTAAAAGTAGTATTATCTACTAATTCCCTTGAAAGACTTATTCGGAATTCTTTCTGAGTCATAACATTATGAACTCGCGAGTTAGTTTTGTGTAATATATATGCATTAGTAATAGCGACATCTAGTAAAAAGTAAAAAAGTCTCTTCCACCACTTGCAACTCCTTCTGCCTACATTGTACTGTCCTCTCTGCTGATCAAAACGATCTACACCCCCCATACGTTTGGTATATTTTGGTATTAGTACAGGACAACTAATAAGTTTTTTGGATCCGTCTTTGTGAGTCCTGGTGCAAGTCTTTTTTTCTTTTAGGTGGAACGCTGTGCTCACTACAGAAGCTTGTTTTGTGTCTTTCCAAACCGCAAATCCAACATTTCCTTTTACTCGCCACTTCCATTTTCCTTTCTTCAGCTTTTTTACCTTAGTGCTTTCCCTTTTTGCTACTTCTGAAAGTCTTTTATCTTCATCTTTACCACCTGTGTTCTTAGGTTTCTTTACCAAAAGAGGTAAACCGACGCGTTCATTCCTTATTGTAGCAGTACTGTAGATACCATTTTCATATAAGTTTTGCAAGAGGACAATACTGGAAAAAAAATTATTGAATGCTATATGCCCTGAATAACCATTTGTTATTAGAGGTTCGCAAAGGAACTTGACAACTTTTTCTCCTAATCCAGTCTCTGCAGTATCAGTCTTTCCAGTGTATATGTCGTATTGGTATAAGTATCCTGTAGTACTATCTGCTCTGCACCATACTTTGAACCCTCGTTTTATAGGTTTCATGGGCATATATTGCTTTAGTGTAGAACGACCCTTAAATTTTATCATACATTCATCTATGGCCTGTGACTTTGTTGTTACTGCATTTTCCTGGCAAAGAATGTTCAAACGATCGACAAGTGGCCGTACTTTATACAATTTGTCAAAATTTGCATTGGTTCTACGTGGCATTCCCAAATTGTCGTTGATATGTAAAAATTTTAGGATCTTTTGAAACCGTTGTAAAGTCATTGTTTCAGCAATTTCCACTACGTGTAAAAGTGGATCACTCGACCAGTAGTCCTCGATAGTAGGCAGTTTGTGTATAGCCATCTGTATGATCATTCCGAGAAATGCTTTTAAGTCCGGTACTGTCATATCTTGCCAATTTCGCGCGTTTTTCTCAGTTGCATAATGATTAGTTTTTTCAACTATATTATTCATGACTGTTTCATCAAAAAATAGTTCAAAGTATGTTATTGGTCTTGTTCTGTTGGGCAAACTTCTACTTGAGCATAATGATACCGAATCAAAATCCGCTATGTCGACATTTTGTTCCCAATTTTGTTTCTTCCAGTCGATTTCATCAATATCCGAGTCTTCGTCTGATGACGAAGAAAAGTCTGAAAGATCTGAGAATTCTTGGTTTTCTGCAGGCATAGGAGGATCATGTACGGCCCTAGATGGTGAGAGGTGTTCTAAAATAGAAGGCGTGGGTGATCTGCTAAGCATAGGAGAGGGCGGCTCATTCAAAGCGTTAGATGAAGAAGCTTGAGTGGGTGAGGGTAAATGTGACTTTTCAGATGCAGGACAGATGATCTTGGACCTGTCAGATACAGCTGAACTAAGCATTACATCTTCGCCTGTCAACAATCTTTCCAAGTCGGCATTACCGTTGTATTCACCGTCCGATATCTCCCCATCGTCTTCGGAAACAGTTCCATTAGGAAAACCAAAGATTTCTTCCAGTTCCTTTTCTATTTCACAGTCTCTCAGTCTTTTAAATTTTTTACTCATGATCTAAAACAATGCAAAGCAGGAATAAAATAAAAAAATCTTAAGTAAAAATAATCTACAAATAACCGTTAGTGAAAAGCGGGTACTACGAATCGATGGTGGCAACTCCTTTGCCACCATAATCAAAGTCAAATAATTAAAAGTCTATAATCTGAATTCCTGAAATATTCCCTGTAATGCATAAGGTAATAACTGTGTAACAAAAATAAATAAGAAAACTTACCACAATTACGTCTACGATCTAAAATGTTTATGGATTTATCCTCTTGTCTAAAATTCACCAAATTCGAAAAATCGACGACTGATAATATGACAGCTGTCAACCATACTTGTCAAGTTTTTTATTTTTTCGTTTAGGATATTATCTGTTTATAGTTTTAAATTAGTTTGGTCCGAATCTTACTAACCAATTGTAAAAAATAATTTTGAAAAGTTGGTGGCACACATATTGCCACCACCAGCTAAAGGGTTAATAGATTGTTCGGAAAGTTCGTGTCGGTTTTCGGTAGATAGCGCGAGGGACCTGACTGAATAAGAATTATTGAAAAGAAAATACACATTCTAAAAGAGGTACATATTCTAAAAGAGATAGCTTCCCTTCATATTTCCACCGCCTCCTAATGGAGCTGGAGCGGTTAGAGAGATATTTTTTTTAATCTGTGATTATTAATAAATAATAAACAAATATACTAAATAGTCGAAGGTGATTACCCACGATGCGTTGCGTCACCCAAAAATATTATATTGCAAATAACTATTTTATGGTAGAACAACTAAATATAGTTCAAATAATTCTTTACTTAACTATTAAAGTCCTGCCCTTTACTAATTTTCATTATGCTATATTAGTTTCTTCTTTCACACACGCAGTATGCTATACGTATCTGATGACCCGTTTGGCGCAGTACCCAAGCTATCGGCTTCGTCTTTCTTCTTTCTTTATTCGTCTAAATCTACGCCCTCTAAACGCCCGTTAAGCAGCAGCGGGAGCTGATGTGATTACCCCCTGCAGTGATAATCTAAGCTAAAGGGAGAGGGATTATGGCTGACGCTATATCTTAGGATACATTCCTGGGATATGGTGAAATCTTCCCCCCGCATGACACGAGTTCTTTCAAGATCAAATCGTCCAGTATGTGACACCACCTAACTTAGCGAGAGCCTTGCGCTTTATCTTGATAAACAAAATTACACACAATGAATCCAAAAGTTATGAGAAGCGACATTCGAGTTTATTCACTAGTTCCATATTTAGAACCTCGCGAAATATTTACACTCACATTTAAACTCAAGACATTCCAAAAGATTAAGGTTCGTTTTTTATTATTCGTTTCTTCGTAAAAAATGCATGCACAGTCTGAAAAGCGTTAGGTTTCCATTCGCAAATGTCGTAAATAAATGTCTTTATTTATTCATTTACAATTTCTTTAACTACAAGGTGTGTTAAAATTATACGTCGCATCGTAACTCCTAAACCATAGGTTTTCCCAAGTAGGGCGGTATCGTCCCCTAGCAATTAAAGAGAGAATCATTTTTAATTTGTGATTACTTATGTATAATAAACAGACATATAAAATTGGTATAATAAACGATTATGGAAAATGGAGCGTTGTAAAAAAAAATTTTTTCTTGTAAAGGGGCCGGTAGTCCATAAAAGTTTGGGAACCTTTTTCCTAATCGAATGAACCGATTTTGATGCGCTTTCCTTGAAAGGTGACGTGATCGAAATGTTTTTAACACATTCACTGCTGAAACACAACCGTTGTGTGAAAAAAATCCGAACCGCGCGTGCGGGTTAACTCAAATGTGTGTTCGAAATAAATCGCGTCTCGCGGTGCGGTAAACACAGTCTGACAACTGTCCGGTCGCCAGTATGGGCAACACATATATGTGTTTTGTCAAAAAAAAATAATATTAAACGTGTGGGAAGTCGCATCGCTGTATTGAACGATATTTTGGATCAGCAGTGATTGTGTCAAACGATAATTTACGAGGATCTTAGTAACTTAAACATCTTAATTTATTTTTTTCAGTTGTAAGTCAGTGTATGTTATTACAAATCTGTTGATGTTTACATCGGGTGCATAAAGATACCTCTGGCATACAGTACGTTAATATTTCTTTTACACTAGGTAAGTATGCCGTAATTTAAAAAACTCAACTAAGAAGGCGTCTAAGTATGGACTTTTTCTGCCTTTAATCATACTAGAAAGGCATGCTGTATGCATGTTTGAGGGGTCAATGATACCTTAAAAACCTAATTCGTTATTAGGTAAGAAAATATTCCCTGTTCTATCATTAAAACTTAGAAACCATTTTCACATCAATAAACGATTCAATGCCAGCTCTATTACAACATTTATTAAGATATTGCATGTTTATTAATAATCGTACTTTATTCCATTGTTTCGCTTACCGCAATGGCGTTCTATTTCATTCAATTATAATTAATAAGACTGTTGTGTAAACAGTTTTATCCTCATGCGAGTGAACTTATTTATAGAGAGTTATTAATGAAATAACATTTAAATGAGACATATACTTCTATTGGTATTACAATAATTGCTTGCTTTATCGAAATTCAATAATAATACACACTCAATCCAATAGTTTTTAGTTTAATCTTTATTCCGCTTTATATAACTGATATGATACCTCGTTTCACTTTTACTGTATTCACTGTATAACCGTTTAGTATACTGATTTCTCATTTAAAACTGACAACTGACTTTAATAATAACAGAATACAATAATAAAGTTTTTTTTTTAATTTTTTGCGGTCTATTATTTTTTTTATTCGTAATACATTAACACGGAATTATAAGTTGTCGACACTTCTTGTCCGTATTATTTAAAGGATCTAACTTAATCCAATTCGGGCACAAGCATTCTATGTCTAAAAGAATAGCTTAATCCAACTACTGTATTAAACGAATATTGTTATTATGATTATAAATATTAATATTACCCTGTTTAGTTTTTTTTTTGTGTTGATATTTAAATTCTCAGAAAAAAATATATAGTTTAAACAATATTTATAGAATGATAAACATCAGTTAGGTATATATAAATCAGTCATTACTAGTATCAAAAGTTCAGTTTTGAAATATTAAAGTTCGAATGTCAGTTTAAAAACTAGTTTCTGATAATATTAATAATATTTTATCACAATATTGTGAATAAGTAAATAATCCGATTTAATATTTACTCAGCAGAAGTTCAGAAATATGCAACAGCCATATGGAATTTATTAAAGATTTAAAAATCATCCAGTGTTAGTTATCAATACGAACGGTTATCGGCAGATGTCGCTAGCGTCCACCAACATGGTAAATTTTGCGACGCAATAGTCTTACGATCATTTTTTTCGTTTCCTGATTTACACAATGAAGCAGTTCATCGTGTTTTATACTCAAAATTACTTTCGGAATATTTTAAATGCATAAAATTTATGCTCGAATACCTACAATATTATTATTTGTACATTTAGCTACGTAAGGCTACCTCTTTACTGTAAATTCAATTACATAAATAAATACAAGTAACACCAAATTTTTTTTAGTATTTTTAGTGTAGATAATATTACAATATGAATATTTCCGCCTTTCTTACCACATAATCTTTTAGGGCTAAATTTGACTAAAAATTTTAAAGCGATAGTCCTCAGAATTGAACCTCAGATTGAAGAACACCTAAAAACTTTAAACCTAATTACAGAAACGCCAAAAATCTAATTGCACTGCACTCAAATTTCTTCTAAATGGTCTTCAATGTATTTCAAACCATATTCTACTTTATTCGACTATCGTGTTGCACTTAGTACCAAAAATAACTTTGACAAATTAAGGGAAAATATCCGAACACCGTTATAGCATTGGCATTCACGTTTGAGCCAAGGGGATATTAGTTACGCTTCATATGTCCCCAGTTACATTGTGCTTTAGCATCTGTTACAGTTGAGAGCGTTCAAACGTATTCACATAATACGTACGCATGTCCAAAGGCTAAGCGGCATAAAGCAATATTTAAATGTAACTCTTAAATTTCACTCACACTACAAGAATAAAGAGTTCTTCAAATCTTCGTTCAAATCTATAAATTGATCGGTGGAGAGAGAATCTTTCGACCCCTTTTACAACCCACTGCGCTTTGGACGAGGATAAAATTTGGCAGTGTTATAGTTAACATTAAAAAGACTCGCAGATATTTTAATTTTTTTTATACTTAATTAATGAACAAATGTATTAAATTGGATAAGTGAATGAATACGTGCATTGTTTACGACTACACAAATAATGACAATCACATGATTGTTCAAACCGAAATATCACAGTCATAAAACTATATTATTTATTGAATAAAGAAGTGAGACCGTTTAAAGAATACCTCCTTTGGTTTGGTTTGGATTTCGACCACTAAGTAAGTGCTAGTGTTCTGTAATAACTCTCTTCGTGTTTGATAATAAACCATAATTTTAATTATTGCAGACGAAGCAGAGATATCCGAAGCTTAAAAAGAAAAGACAATCTTTATCCTAAAATAAAATGTTTATTTGTTTAAAATGACAAAAGGAACATGTTTTCGGGCAAAGACCTGATGGTAACCGACACACATGTCGCAATACTATAACAATTTGAATTAAAAATATAACTTTACGATTAGCAACAAAACAGTGTTATTTTAATTACAATTAAATTATTGAAATTACACTCTGAATATTAACACATTAGCAAAACGTTCGACGTTACATATGACTATGGGCTGCCCTTATTGTTTTCCATCAGGTAACCGCCTAGTCCTTAAAAACAGTGGCGGTACTACCATACAAGCCCAAAAGCCCGGCTTGCCCTACTAAGAAGTAAAAATTATAAATCTCAATAAGCACGTTATTCCCGAAAAATTTACTTTTAAATCTGAGCGTTGCGGGTGATATTAAATAAAGTCTATTTCATAATACAATAGTATATACAGGCCAAAATATGTATGGATGAAGTTAATAGACTCGTATGAGAGATAGTAATTACATTATAACATCATTACACAGCAACTCTTCTCAGAGCTGAATTTCGAACCGGTGGTAGATTCCTCACAGACTAATAACACTGACTTTTTACGGTGGTAGAGCCACGCCGCTGCACTCGCTGAATGGGCCGGCTCGAACCGGATAAGTAACACGGCCTCACAGAAAATCAGCGTAAAGTGAAAGTGTTTTCACTTCCGCGTTACGTCCGGTGAGTGAGGTGGCC
>DWHO01001325.1:0-15806 GCA_018247575.1 Eurytides lysithous rurik
GGAGGGGGATAGGCACCGGCCACCTCACTCACCGGACAAAACGCGGAAGCAAAAACACTTCCACTTTACACTGATTTTTTGTGAGCTCATTCAGCAGCTGGAGCAGCTGCGTGGCTCTACCACCGTAAACTTTACTCCACTAATCCTGGTAGTATAGGAGTTTAAGAGGGTACTATGCGCGTGTGTGTGAAGTAGTATATAAGTTATCGCAGCATTATACACTTATAAACAACACAATAAGTGTCAAATATTTTAACGGTGATAGAGTTACTCAGTAGTTTACGCTGCTGAACGGGCCGTTTCGAACCGGGTAAGTATCATGACCTCACAGAAAATCGTAAGACAGAGTGCGCTTTCTCCTCCTCCTTCCTAGAAGGCTGATAACGCTTATGATGTCGTAAATGTCCATGAGCGGCGGTGAAATGGATCCAAATTCAATTATCTTTTATCTAGAAATTTATTTTTATTGAAATATGATTGTTAATAGCATAAGTTTGTATGTTATACACATAAAAAATACAGAACTTGCTTCAAAAAACAAACCTTTATATGGTATTGTTCGTAGTACACTGTATCGTTTTTAGCGATATACTACTACTTGTCTTATATGTTAATAATAATAATGTCCCCCCGACCGATTCCGACCACGGCGGCCGATCTACAAGCCAAGTGCGCAGGATAAATTATAGTGCACAAGCGTTTGCGCAGACACAGGTGCACTCACTCTTCCTTTGACCCTCATATCCCGGTGGGACGGATAAGCGACACGACCGGAGAGAGATAAGGCGCAGAGACGGTGACATTAAACCAACCTCTTAATAACGACTTCTCCTAGCCACCGTTAGATGGCGTCGACAAGAAGCCGGCACCGACTTTTTACATGCCCATCCGATGCATGGATCATCTTATTTTTCAGGCAATCGAATGATCAGCCCGTAATGCCCTAATCCAACTAAGAAACAACAACATAAAGTCATAGCCCTCCGCGCGATTCGATCGTTTCCACCGACCTCCGTCTTGTAAAGCGCGGGCCTATACCACTAGGCCACGGGCGCTTATATGTTACAAAGCATACAATAATATAAAAAGCGAAAATAAAAACGTGACGGCGGTGATTCTTAAAAGCAACTTTAGTTAGATATGAATTACTGCATTTTGTTATCATTTTCACTCACGTGAATATCTATTATGGGTCTTTCCTTTCTTTTAACTTTGCGAGATAAGAAGTCGCCTTAGTTCCTCCTAATCCCAAATACACATAGTTATGAGGAAAATCAATTCGATCTGTTACTTCCATGCTACGTGAAGAAAGGTCAAACGGATGAACAATATGAATCTAATTACGCAAGTAAATAAATTGATATAAACTTATCGAAAAAAGTATCAAGCTTGTAATAGACTAGACGGGTATGAATTTACCCAAACCTTACAAAAAGACCCGAGAAATATTTCTTTTACGGCCAGGCCGACCTAGAACTGCGCAATGGGTTATTCCATTAACGGCATCTGAAATCAGACGGTGAGGCTTTAGTTTGCAAAAGGATCTAGACTGGCTGGAACATGGGAATTCCAGTGCAACGGAAAAGTTTTCTGTTTAATTGATCTACTTTGTTTTAGGCTGCTTGCTTGCTTCGTCCGATAAAGTTTAGGAACATAGGATAGTATATTGAACATTTTCTCATCGAAACACTATACGTTTAAAAGGTTTTCAAGTGATGTAAATTAGCACAAAGCTTTCGATTTCAAAATTGGTTTTGTATCTTGGTTATGTTTTATGATGCATGATAACTGGTTATTATACTGGTGTGGAATTAGGCTTACTACTACTGGCCTGTCTACTTACTTTATTTTTTTAATAAACTTCGAAACTGGTAAAAAATATTGATATTTACTTTCTACCAGTTTTAAAGTCCAGACTTCCACTGTAGATACGAATCTAGGCGACCAAGTATATTTTCATTTTCGCAAAGCGTCATCCGTTCACTGATAGAAAGGTTTATATTCTTATCATACTGTGTGTGCCACTTATCGCTATATATGATCATTCAACACGTAGAAGTAATTTTCTAATAAAATGATAATGCTCAAGCTATGTCTGATCACGTATTTATATTGACTATGCCATTAAAAAGACGATCGGAATGCGCACCTAAATTCTTATCGTGGGTTGGAACAACGTAAGCTGCTCCGGCATTTTACTATCGCCGTTGAAATCGGTTATAACTAGAAAATTTGCGATGCCATAGATAAAATTATAGGACGAATGAGTATTCAATAAAAAGAGTTTTAGATAATAAATAATATAAAATAAATAGAAGCAACGGAATAAAAAACTGTTTAATTGGCACAAATAATTCTATACAAGTAACATAGAAGTACAATACATCACTGTTGGTTGGTTTTGGGCTCTCTGGCTCGATTATTACATTTTTCGGTGAAGTCGTCCAAATGCTAAATAATTTCTAAGTTTCGCAAATTGCGTAAGTTCAAATTAAAAAAGAATCGTCACTAAAATTGTGCCAAGATTACACCAATAAAAAGAGAGTCACTTTTTTTCCGTTATGTATGCATGTTCGTGTTTTAATTGCGCGAGTGACTCTTTTATACGAAATTTGAAGAAAAATAAAAGGACAAAATGGCGGATATTGGGCGCCATGTTGTAAGGTTTGAAAAAATAACTTGTTTGAGTTATTATTCTATTGCCTTAGTAACCGTGCCTTATAATATGGGGGAAATGTTAGTAATATTCAATAAAACGAAATTATTTGATACTCCATTATAAATACACAGGGTTAAGGGATAGCAAAAAAACCTGCATATCACTTTTTCAGGTTTACGACATTATTTATTATCCAGATCAAGATTATTACAAAAGCTCTGTCTCTCAGCCTGTTATGGAATGCTTCAATTAGATCCAAATAAGGCTGTATTAGGCAACAGTAATATAGTTAACCATACAAATAGTAATAACGACTTAAAAAAAATTCTCAATTCGTCTGATCTTTGCCAATTTTCAATGAATTTTCTCGACTCATTTTAAATAAAAGGTTTTTGAATTTATCTGAAGGCGTTTTTTCCCCCCCCTAAAAACTTACTTAACATTCTAATCCTTCTCGAAGAATTCTCTAGTCCTTAGTCATCGCTCATCAAATAGTACAATATTTTCTCCACATGACCGTATAGTTATGACATTCTTGATGCAAGCATAATTCTACAGGAATATTGGAAGAGCGTTGTTTTATAAACACACCGACAGCTGGCAGTGTCTGACGCTAGACGTTGCGTCGATGTCGTTAGTGGGCTTTTTATAACAAATTTAATTCTAAGAAATGATCTGATTTGTGTTCAATAATTATTAAACTCATCTTTAGTTAAATTTACTTTGAATAAGACGGAGACAAGACATTTACTCTGTCATTGTCTAGTTTACCGTAATTATGTTTTAATTGATAACATTAGAAGTAAATATTACATTTTGCATAAACACTACAAAACTAAAACGATAAAACTGTAATAAAAAAGAAAATACTGAGTATTCGCATAAAAAGAAAATAAAAAGTGATTTGTGTAATAATTGCATTGTGCCTAACATAAAAGTTCTACTGCTATCCGAAATTATTTGAGTAACGGCATAAAAGGCAGTAAAGGCTTTTGGAAAAAAAATTGTATGATATTTCTGACTATTTTAATGTATATTTACTGTTTTAATACTAATAAGCATGGCATTCTTATGTTTCGTGATTTTGATAAATATAGCATGATATTTATAAATGTAATACAAATAAAATGTATTTTGTTAATGAATAAATAGAATACAATACAATACATCTTCTAAGACATTCACACAAACCGTTAGATCATTTATCAGATTAGTCGATTCTTTATTAATATTAATCTTAAAGTTATTCATACCAATATTTTGTCGCGTTTAATCCTGTTGAAATAAAATGTTTTCGAAATCTTTGGTTTTTATACCGATAATATTACGTTATCGTTAAAACAATACTGTCATATTATAATTAGGAAAGGATTTAATCTTATGATAACTGACGCAGTCGCAGTTGAAATATTAGTAAGCTGTTCTTGATAATTGACTAAAATGTAAAGTACATTTTATATCAAACATGGTACGGGTCAACGTACAGATTAGAATTTTTATATTGAATAGTGCTCTTATAGGAAATAAGATAGATAATACATGTGGGAAATAAAGAGCAAACAACTAGATTACATTTCATTTTCTTTATGTCGATCCCTTGTAAAAGTCTTTCCAGTCAATTGAGCATCTGATAAAATAAAAAAAACTAAAAGTTTCTTCAAACCTAGGCCTCATGTATGTATGTTTTGAGTAAGTGACTAGACAAACATGTGGAGACGTTTGCCTAAAATGCTACTCTTCCTCTCAGTCCTCTATTTTGCACTCATCACTTAGAGATATAAGTTTGTGCAATATTTGCCTACTGATTATTCTATTATTATACATTGCTATTCGCACCGGTACACAGCACGGCTAAAACATTCCCACTGTGGGTCCTTCTCGAGGCGGATTCTGCGAAATGTTGACCAATACAAGATTAGTACCGGGTGTAGAATTTAGCTAAGCTGGCATGGCCTTTCACCTCGACAATTTTTTTGATTGTAATGACTCGGCAACATACCGACAGTTAAATTTTAACGGTGTAACGGACCAGCACAATGGAGTTAAACTAGGGTGGTTCCGGTGACGTCACCAGTTGTGACGTGGCTCTGAACCTTCCCAGAACCACCACCGCAGTCGATACTTCCACTGAATTCGTGTCGGGGCCACCGCTAACCGTATTACATTCGGCACGCGAAAGGCTTTCACGGTAAACATTAATTAGACACGTTATCCGGAAAAACGGCTTCGAGGAATTGCGTAATAAATGATTACAATATATGACTTCCTTAATCATACTCGTTAGTTTTCTTTATAACGTCATTCTCGAGATTTTTAATAGTTGAAATATTCTATATTCTCTTTATCTATTAAAGTAGTCGTGCCCCTTTATATCCTTCATGATACAAACATAACTATTTACGGCATATATTCATATCCCTTTCATGAACCAGTGGAAAGTGGTCTTAATATCGATGAGTCTATGATACTTAATTATACGTGATCGCCTCCAGGCCATTTCAAAACGAAAATTATAAAAATTGTCAACGTAATTTATGTAAAAAAAAATGAGTTAGAGTCCCGCTGAGTTTCTTTCGCCTGTTCTTCTCAGGACTGAGGCCTTTTTCCTCCGAACAGGTGGTAGAATCATTAGACGTCAAAAAGCGATTGTAAACCAATCCAATTTTGAATCAAGAATTTTGACTTTGACTTTATTATGATGAAAATTCAGAAATATATTCGGATCGGATCTAGTTTGTCCTCTATTTCCGATCGTAATGTAGTTATTTTACTGTAATTGCATATTTACAAACACTATCCTCAACTTTTATGTCTTCTTAAACGTCTTGAACTAAATTACAAGATTTTGTCTTCCATCCAATCTAATTGCCTACACAAAGTTCAAGTCTAACTAGACAGCAGAAACATCGCGAATAAAATAGAAAAAATCTATTATAAACTCATTGCGCTTATATTATAATTAGTAATTAACTGTATGCGCCATTGACAACACGATTAGTGCATGATGCCTGTTAAGTAATGATCGTCCAGTGTTGTTGTTATCGACCAAAGGAGATTTTAGTTAAGAATTTTTATTTAAGAAGACATCCTTTTTCCTTTTTTGCCGGCAAACGAGCAAGCCGCCTATCTGATTGAAAGCAACTGCCCATCGACATTTGCAGCGTAGAATGTTTTAAAAACGCGTTGTTGGCCTTTAAGGATTGAATTTTTTTAAAGGGCATAACAGAAAAGGGGAGACGAAACCCAAATTTCGACTTCACGCCGATGTCCTGTGAAGTCATGGTACTTGTGCCGGTTCGAGCCTTGCTTATCCAGCAGCAGCGGAAGCCGCTGCTTTGCTCTACCTCGGTTAAATTATCATATATATTGAATGTGGACTTTGTTTTTAAATTTTCGATTTAAATGGTGACGGGTGCAATTTTGTGGCGAGAAGTGACAAAAGCCGCACTTAATTCTAGGAAAAAAAAAATTGGATTCAAAATAAAAAATTCATGCAGCAATACCTGGTATAAAATATAATGGAAGGTCCACCACTCAAGTTCGTATTGACGTAATCTGCGACAAGTTTGAAAAATTTTACTTTTTTAATTCTTTTGATTAATAAATATATTTATTTTATAACATTTGTAAAGTAAAGTACAATATGGACGTAAACATGTTGTATTTTCGCTAAGTTTTGTCGGTACGACAAAACTTTGACGATTGTTACGATAGACGACAATAAGAAAATAGATATTATAAATCACTTTTAGCTTCGCAGACTAGGACAATGGATGTGATACACAACATGTGATATTGATAGCTTTGTTCTGAACTAAGAGAGCTCGGGTCCCGGGATCACGGATTCGAATTCCTTGTGCGAGTCTTCAGCGATTAAGATACAAATGATTTAGATAGATGAAATAGAAGAGGGAAGAGTCTAGCATGACTAAGAGAACGTCGTATATTATTATGATGAAAAATCTTAACACGGCATTATCTGCGGTTTCACTTCAATGCATTTACATATTATTGCAGCGTGTTTACCATTTTACTTTGATTATTGGGAGTAAATATGTATGTCAAATGGAGAAGCAACAAAAGTACTTTTAAAATCTAATAATAATTGATTGATGTTCTGTTTAACTGACAACATTTAAGGTGTTTAGTTGAGTTGCATCGTATACCGGAGGATAAATTATTATTATTTTCACCCATGACCTCGTAAGATACCGAACTAAATGTTATTATCAATTAATTATTAATTATGGAACGAATTATAAAACAATATGAACTCTTGAACGACTCGTTAAAGTACTCAAAAATTGATTACATTTTTGGTTATTAGTAGAATTAGGTCCTTTCCAATTTTAGAATTCGTCTACGTAAACGACCTGGTTTATATTACGGCGCCGATACAAACGGTTGTGTTAATTGTAATTTAAACTGAATTACCAACTTTCCACACGCTCGGCAACAAAAAAAAGTGTGTGAAAAATAATCATTTATACAATAGTTTCAAAGTTCACTGACTTTTTCCTTGTGATTTTTTTAATTAAAATATTATTTCATTCTGGTTTAAAACCTTCAAATTTAAGTAACAATATTTATGAAACAATATTCGATGTCATTTTGGCAGCATTTTATTTGTATAAATAAAATATACTATGCAAGAAAAAAGACTTATAAAATAAGTTGTTGCTTCAGTGAAAACAATTTTTTCTAAACCAGTGCCGCATATGTTTACTTGTAAATATGAGTACACTAACACCACAGTACATTAAAATAACATTACTACTTGCATAAATTAACTAATTCCTATAATTATATTAGTTATATGTTATGCATACAGAAATGAATAATAAGAATCATTTCATCATTATGATCCGAGCTGAAGTCTGATAAAATGTTATACGTCCATAACTCGCTATTTAAGCGAGAACGCTGCGAGAAGATTTCATTTGCATAATTGACTATTGAAGCGAGTGACAACACAGTGACAAAACATTATGAGACATTAGGAAACAAATGATCAAACATATCATATGTGATAAAATATTATCAGTGATACGTAAGGTACTACTTGATTATGGGTTGTGTGTTCTCAACACGCCCAAAACTGATTCCGATAATACTTTGATCGTTGAGTGATTCGATTGACTATTTGCTGTCGAAATATAGCTCGAAATATACATAAACAACGAAAGAAGAAAAGTTCGGTCCATGCATTGATTGAACACACCAACATAGAGGTCGCTGGAAAACTGTGCAGTCCAGAAAACGTGATGCTGATGAGAGCCAGAAAGATCGAATTGGGTAGATGTTCAGATCACGGCAGCGGAAAATGCAGTAGCGTAAAGAAACAGCAGAGAATGCTTCGTGCTAAGGATTGAGTTCTTTCAACGGTTGAAATAACGAACGAAGAGTGGTTTTAATACAGTGCAGAGCGAGAGACAGTACGTTGCTAAGGGTCACAAGGATAATTCAGTTTGTGTATTGATCCAATGCAGTACTACCGCGAAAACAGTGCACCGATAGGAATTAAGAAAATATCGGACCGCGGTCGCTGTGATACGGTTCATAGCGGAAACGGCACGCCGAACGGAATCGGGAAAGATTGAGTTCGTGCAGTGATTCAAATCACGAACACCGAGGCCGCTGTAATGATTAGTGCAGCGCGCGGGAAACGTGTTTCGCTACGTCACGCCGCGCCTCGGAGATCCGTTAAGGTGCGCGTTCGCCGAAAAGTGTCGCGACGTGACGTCACAGCAGCTGTGGCGTGGAGGGCGGAGCGCGGTGACGTCGCACGCAGCGCTGGCCCACCAGATCCAAGCGCTTGAGTCAGGCTTTATAATTGAGAACCGCCGCCGCACCAGCCACACACCAACAGACCGCCGAAGGAGCAACACGCATTAGTACACGCATAGTGGCCGTGACAGTGAATGCTCGCATACACGAGTGCGATATCATTAGTGAAGTGACGTCTGACAGCGAATCAAAGAGAGGGGACGCAATGGAGAGAGGATTGTTCGTGATCGTCATTCTGGCGGCTGCGACGGCGCACCGTCATCACCCTAAATTCCCCAAGTCCTCCGAGGAAGTGGACACAACGCTTTATAAGAAAGGTGAATGACATAGGCAAATGATGCAACCCACTGCGCCGCTTAAGTGATAGTGATATGTCGCGTATATGTGATTCTATAATGCTGACTTAACTTAAATTCAAAAGCCGTTCACATGACGTTGTTGTAACTAATGTTATTATTCTCGACAGTGGCGTGCACAAGTGGGAATGACCTGTTGAGGAATGAGATTATCGAGAAGTCCAAATGCGGAGAGCCAAAAGAGGTCTTCATCCATTTACACCCGAGGGCCACCCACGAACAGGTACTAGGAGCATTATTAATTATCTAATAATTACAATTGCTGTCAAATGGCTATTTATCAATTAATGACCTAATCAGTACACGCAATTAGAATAATGAAAATCATTCGATAATTACGAGTAAATGGCGCAATACCTAATAATTTTATTGACCTCATTTCCTCAAGAAGTTCATCGTGCACGTGATTATCATGTACACTCTTAGAGGATCGGACGGTCGGTAGAATTTACGCATGTAACGTCAGTATTTCATAATGTTGTACCGTTTTGGTCGAGCCGAGTAAATATTTGATCAGTGATAACGATGAAACGGCGTAATCGATATCGAGATCTTCAAATTAGTCATCAGTCGTCATCACTTACGTTTAGATAGGAATTTTTTAGTGTTCCCCAACTTAAATATGCTTCAGTTTTTTTTTCTGACGTCGGGTTTTGTGCCAACAATACTTTGTATCCGTGAGTGCGGTCGTTTGAGATGCGTGAGAAGATCCGGCTTTACTGTACATACTAAACGATCGGATTTCCCAGGTGAGCCCTGGCGCGATTTGGGTGAAGAGGTGCGTTGGGCTTTGCGACTACGAGGCCACCGGTTCGAAGTGCGTCGCAACCAGGACGAAAATAGAGCAGATACCGGTGAGTACCCTGACTTGCACTTTCACACTTCTTAGGTACCTTCACATCTCTGGCAGTAAGCTAGCTGAATAAGTCTTCTGCTGAACAATTATTTTAGTTGGAACTATTTTACTAACACTGACCATGTCTAAATTTGTCATTTTTTTTAACTTTATAAAGCGGTATAAAGGTATAAAGATTCAAAGGTCACCTCTATTTTAATAATGTAGTTTTGACTTTGGCTTTCGACACCATTTGTTTACACGGATCTAAATTGTTTGAGAAAATTTGGAACATGATTGAAGTCTACGTTTGATTATCTCGGAAAGGGCGAGAGTGTTTATCTCTGCTAAATCAGTTCCACCCTTGACACAGATTCATCTGCCGCTAAGCGAGCACGTTGCCCAACGGCTGCCCTTAATGATAATAATGACATAAGTTGCACATGCCTGCACGCTGCGGGTCGGTTTGTCATTTCTTAACCATGGTCCAGTACTGTACCAGTACAGTTAAGAGACTGACTTTAGAATTTCGACTTAACTTTCAACATAGCTTTTAATTATACAACGAATTGTCAAATAAATCTGACCGATAACACCCTCGACTTAATAGCCAGGGTAATATCTATTCGAATTGCCGGTAATGACTCAGCACGATAGAAACATCCACTCCATAGTGTTTTGGTACGCTTTCTATTATTGCGACTGACTCAATAGAATGTTCGGATGCCGGGCCAGCGTGTTTGAAACATTCCCATAATTAATTTCACTAATAGTTATTTATACCTTGCGCTTCAAGTTAAACGTTTTGACGACCTTTACACGCCTACCTCGCACAACAGCCCGACGGCCACAAGGCTTGTTTAAACTATGACATTATATTTATTAAAATAACAGTATACAATTTGACACAAGCAAAGCAAAGAGAACTGTGATGTGCTATTTCCGTAATATAGGTCACAGCTGACAATGAGCCAAAATTTATTGTCACTTCTAGCAATACCGATGGATGATGAGTGCGTCCATTTATCAAAGATAATGCGTTGGTATCGTTTGATTTGTAATTCATAATGTGAATCTTTCGACAGGTGAGGATATACAACGTGAAGACGAATAAGGAGACCTGTTCAACTTATCCGGTGGAGGTGCATGAGAGTTGCGGGTGTTGTGCCCTCTCTCCCGAGGAGTGCGCGCCGCCGCGGGTATATAATCCCCGTAAGTGCACCTGCCAATGTCCCGACTTGGAAGCGAAGAGGAGTTGCCACAGGAAGGTGCGTAAGATGATGGATGTCTGTGCACTAACGCAGTTTGTAACGGCACGCATGGCACGCAGCTAGTCTGTTGTAACAAATCGCTTTAATTTATTCGTTGTCCCCTGTTCATTAGATGTTGTTTTTTTTATATATATACTTTTTTTTTGCTTTCGTCGCACGACGTACGCGTCGCTATTAGATCTTTGACGGTTTCACCAATGAATATTTCAATAAATGTGAAATATTTACAAGTTAATTAGAAATAAAGGATCGTACTATTAGTTACTATGCCGATTCTAAACGTTTAATTCGATGTTGTTTTCTTTTTTTTTCTTTGCTTACATTACGCTCATCTTCATAAGTCCAAGCCGCTTTCTCGTATGAATCTATGACTACGATATTTTTAATTTGTGGTTTCACTAGTGATACAAGCTTTTGTTTTATATAACTGTATCTCATATGTAACCGTGCAGGTTTTGTTGGTAAATATAAAATACTATTGTCTCTTGTGATTTGCGTGTGCCTAATCGACATCCGTTGTCTTACAAAATACTTCTCTAACACTTTTTGTTTCGCAATTTTATATTTTATTTCGCTTTAAATCACTTACAAAGATACAATAACCAAAAAAGGACTGGAATTCGAAGTGTCTATTTTTGTTACAGCGGAACCAGAATATGAGGTGGAATCGGTATAAGTGCATTTGTGAGGAGAAAAGAAAAACCAGGAGGGCGCTCCCACCGGGCTTTTGAGTGAATAGAGTGTTACAGTGACCAGAACATCTCTCGATGGTGAACTTATTAAAGTGGAGATTGTAGTGGGAAAAGTGATGAGTGAAATAAGACGATGAACGATTAGTTTTAGTAAGCGACTGAATCAAGTGTCCTTTGCATATAAACGTATTAATGAAATCAAGACAGTATTATAGTTGATAAGTTTATTTATTTTGTTTAATATTAGATTTGGATTAAGATGAATTATGGGACCAATTAGTGCTGTGACAAAGTGCTCGCTATACAGTTCCGTATAATTCGTTTTTGGATGTACTTAAATTGAATCCTATTAGTTTTGTAATTAACAAATTTTAATTTCTATAAACATGACTATGTCTCGATATTTGTAAATGTTGCGCACATCACTATCCAGTATTCGTTAGGCGTATAAGAGTGCGTGCGACGCGATTCCTAAAATGTGATATAGATATTCCAGTAGGTTAAAACGTTGTTTAACATTAAGGCATTTACTTAATTAGCTATAAGAACGTTTGCTTCTAGTCAAAAGGTTCTTTTGCGTTAAACATTGTACAGTCAATTTGTAATATAGCTCTCTCTCTCGATTAGTATTTCACTGTATTAATTATTATATTTATACTATTAAATATATTGTACTTTAAATCAACTTCTAGGAAAATCTATTAAATGTTCATAAGGGTCCTAGTCTAGATTGTGCCAAAGGCATGGAATCTCCCTTTTCTAAATAAATATTTTAACTTATTACTAGATGTAAGACAAGCTTCAGAAGCTTTAAGTGATAGAATCACGATAATTTTAAGATTTTTTTTGAATATTCCTAATTTTAAATAAAGTTTGTACTTATTTTTTTACGAATACATCTTTTATTCTTTTAAAACTGTCTATAAAATTTGACAAAATTAAAAATACCTGTTTGATATATGACGTAGCATTATTTGTACTAATATCTATGAAGAGGATATATGACTGAACTCTGAGGTGAATTTATTACCCGATTACAACCATTGAATTGTCTGTATGCATTAATATCATTAACGAAAGCCATGTTTTAAAAGCTAATTCATGGTTTTTTTTGGTAAAAAAAAAATATTCATAATTTGAATCTTAAAAAAGCCTGGAGGCGATCACACCATTCGCAAGGTGCGATATCTTCAATGAAATCATTTACCTTTAGCTTGTTTTAAAAGCTAATTCATGGCTCTAATCGGCTTGATTTTTTGGGTCATCGATTTCATCGATCATCGTCGAGATTCATTTGCGTCACTGTTGAGTGTATTGCGCTTAAATATTATAGGACATGCGCAATTGAAGTATAAGATAACAAGGAGTCGCGAACTCATCTTCTCATAAGTATCGCCATTGCTATATGCTTATAAAACAACGGGTGTTGGTTTAAACTGGTATTCTTTTGTTTCATTATTATCTTGAAAGAAAAAAAAAACATTTTATTGACGTAATTCGAACAACACACTAGTATCTGGCTAACTAATAGGTCCATACAAGTGCTAATTTTTCAGACAGAAAATTTTATGTAATGAAACAAATGGGAAAAAAACATCATATGAGCTAAATTAAGAGATGGAAAGATTGCCATTTTCGAATTAAGAAATACTCTATTATCTGTTAGCAAATTTATGGATAAAGTTTGGCATGTTGACGTTTAAAAAAAAATTGTATTTGATCAGCGCTTACCAACCTAACTGCCTAATCCAGCACAGTTAATGTATCTTTAAAATGTTAATGCTTAAAGGTATAAGAGGCAAGTTGATGTTACTTCTCTTATATCCTATTTGCAGCTATTTTCATGGTTATTATTTGGCATACGTTATCTAAAACAGTATAAGTGTATTGTGATTTTTAAAAAACCAGCCTTTTTTGAAATCTGAGATGCTAATCTCATTTTGACTGCGATATACGTAATGGAATCAATCCAATTTTTGACCTAGAAAATATCTCGTTTTGTTATGAATTAGGCTGATAAACGAGCAAGCGGCTCATCTGATGGTAAGTGATTACCGCCGCCCATAGACATTTGTAGTATTACAGAACTTGCAAATGCGTTGCCAGCCTTAAAGCGGGGGAATTTTTGAAAGATGGTGGGAGAAGAAGTTAGAGGGAGGGAGGGCACGGAAGGGGGAGTTAGTGAGGAATAGGTAGAGAGGATGATGGCCATCCCCCCTATGGGCCACCGGCCACTTCACTCACCGGACGAAACGTGGAAGCAAAAACACTTCTACATACTTTACGCCGATTTTCTGAGAGGTCGTGGTTATCTGGTTCGAGCCAGCCCACCCAGCAGTGGGAACAGCTGCGTGGCTCTACCAGCGTAATATCTGTTTATTTTAAGCAATCGGATAGCCCCAATGTTTTGCAAATAGGTCACATAATAATTTAGAACTTATTTTTTGATCAGTCATTGTCGTTCTCAAGTAAAGAACTATGTATCACATTGTAGACGATGACATAAAGATTTATTTAAACAAGAACAAATCAGAGGTAATTATAAGTAAGAAATGCATATGCTTTTTGGGTATCAAATGTTATACTCGCTAGCCACTAGCCGGGGCGAGATGAGATGATCCACCGTATAATGGAGAGAAAGTTATTAGGGCTCATAGTTTTAAGTGAGGCTACGAAATTATTTATAAATAGCACTAAGTTTCTTGAGAAAGTTTCTGAAATACTGAATAGAGAACACAGCATCACAGAAAAGCTATCTCAATCTATTCAATAATATTCGTCAGTCATTCCTCGTCTTTAGAGTGCAACGGTCAGGGCTGGAGAAGATAAATGCATATATTTGGTATACGCGCATCGCATCAATTAAGTTAAAAATATCAAAATAAACATGTTTTACTAAATGTACAAATGAGAATTACTAAAACACTACATTAATTAGATCACAATTGCCAATTAATAACCGCAAATAATGTTCTTCATTATTTTTGTCGTATTTATTAATAATTGTCGTAGTTTTAGAATCTAATAAAATTCATCCATGAAATTTCTCGAAATCAATAGACAGCGTTGCTTATTCTGTCACTAGTAAGTTTTCCTTGATCGTATAGATAAAAATTTATTGACACTTGTGTAGGGACTTTACCTCTTAGTAGATTATACAAGGACAGTAAGCCTATGTATATGCTATAATGTATAAAACCATGTTATTTAACGTTGACAGCTGAGTAATAGAGTTATTTAAAGTCTTCGCTCAACTCGATATAGATTTTTATAAGTTGACCAAAATCATATTTTCGTCATCAGAGCAATAAATCAAGAATTAGGCCGTGATAAATGTTTATTATTTCATAAGCATTATCTGATAGTTTGATTACTATACATTTGTCGTATAATATTGATTTTTTGACAAAAATAAAATTAAAACACGAAATAAGTTTTTACTATTGTCTATGGTAAATTTGTGAATAAAAGTTGTATATTTTATACGAGAAAATTTCCTAGTTGGAATGATAAACGAAATAAGTTAAATTAAGAGCTATGCATGCCATGATTGAATTAATAGAATAATAGAAAATTATACAAACATATTATTTAATCCAGTATTTCGTAAACCTTATTGAAATGTCCACATGAAGCATTTTACACAAACAAATGCATTCTCAGCAGGGATGCGCAGATCGCCTTGTGTATAAAAGATTGAAAGTCCTTATTTTGCGGTGATTGTTGCGTTTTTTTTTCGATTTCGATAACTCGAAAAAGACGGTGTCTTTTATAAAATTGCAATGTTTTACATTCACAAAGTAGTTTCACACAGACGCAGTGATTGCGTTTAGACTATCTCTTCACTTAGCGCATGTTTGCGAAAGTAGAGACAGCTGGGGGGGTCGATAGTAAAAACAAAACAGCGATTTCTGCAAACGAAGGCAACTTACTTATGGTGGCTGCGTGGCTCTACGCCACGCAGCTTCTCCCTCTTGCTGAATGGGCTAGTTCGAACCGAATAAGTACCACACACAATACCGGTACACCTCTGCCAGTACAATAAGTACCAGTACACCTCCCAGAAAATCGGCGTAAAGTGGAAGTGTTTTTATTTCCGCGTTTCGTCCGGTGCATGAAGTGGCCAGTGGCCCAATGCAGTTCTGCTGAGAAGAGCCGGCGAGAAACTCAACAGTTGCTCTTTTAAAATGTCGTTACAGTATTACC
>DWHO01001326.1:0-15805 GCA_018247575.1 Eurytides lysithous rurik
TAGAATCATTAGATGTCAAAAAGCGATTGTAAACCAATCCAATTTTGAATAAAGAATTTTGACTTTGACTTTGACTTTGACTTTGAAATCAATTTTTCTAATGTAGTCCAAAACTTCATTTCAAAAATTGTGGCTTTTTTCAATTTTCCGATCAAAAAATAAATTAATATTATGCATCTTCGACACAGCAAAGATGAATGTCGTTCACAATTTATTCAGCTATCTTAACAGATCCTCTGTGAATTCCTTTAAGTCTACCATCCGTAATTTCGCTTTGGAATCGTTCATCAAGTAGAAATGCTTTGTGAACATCGTAATAAAATAATTGTAATAAAATCTGTTCTCGCAACCGCTACAAAAAATAACAACTAGATTAAACTACAAATGAAAAAATATTTTATACTCTTTTCTTCGAAATGAATTGTCTATCAAAAAATAATGAAATTTTCTTCGTTGCTTTGCAATCTCTAATGTTATGGTTAAAAATTAAGTGTAATTGTTAACATTTTCCTTGTCGCTGTATAATCTTAATAAAGCTTTAAATAGTCTTTGAACAAAAGGATAAAAAAAAACGTATATACACTAATATTAAAAGGTAGGCAATATCTCCAACAAAACCTCTATTTTTTCAAAACTCATAGTCAATCACCAAAACTTGGATGCCATTCCTAGCACTGAAATATCAGGCGCTTTAGCACCACGTTAGTAGAAAGCAAAATTATAAAATAGATTAAAAATAATTAAAAATTGCTTAAATAACTTGCTGTGATATGTATTGGCGATTTTTTTATTAGGTTGTTTCTTAAGGTTTATATATTTATAAACCTGATTATTATCAAAAACAAAATCTAAGACATGTAATCGAAACAAAAGCATTATATATTTTGCAAGTGAAATTATGTTGTCAGAAAGACGATACATTAATTAAACTAAAGCCGTCTTGTACAAACTCAGCTAACGGGCTTAAGCGCAATATGACCGAATTTTAAAAGTTAAAATTTATTGCGAACGTCTCGTCTTACTTGATGAATCTTGACAAAATTTTGTAAATAGTTTTTACTAGACTTATTTTATATAACACCATTAATAGTAAACGAAATATGCCGTATACATACATAATTATTTTATTATCATCTATAATAACTACTTTGCGAAAAATTAAGAAGATGTTATGTATACTGTATTTTGGTAACCGAATATGAAAAATTAATCACGAATGAGTGTGTATGTCTCAAAAAGTTGAGAGCTATTAAAACTTGCTGAAATCGCTAAAATTATTGCAATTCTGTTTTGTGGAATTATGGATAAAAAGGGAAAAATTTCAAAATTCTTTACGAAATATGATCAAATATGCCGTTGGTTTTTTGTTTGAAATAGTTTCTGACATTTGGTTGTAAATGTGATATCGCTTTTACATTTAGAATGTCGTGACTTAACAAATTCTTTAGAAAATTATATTACAATTAGGAAAAAAAAAACTCTTACTTCACATTTATTTTATTTTTATGAGAGAACAAACGTGATATGAACAAAAATATCGACAATGCTGAATCTGTTTATTGGAGAATATTTTAATTAAAGTAAACGAATTGAAACATATCAAAGAATCTTCAGAAAGTAAATCAACGTTGGAACCTGTAATTAAATGTTATACAAGTATATAAAATAGGTAAAAATATTTTCCAACGGGTATTAAAATTTGATTAAAAGTTAGATTTCATATCATTGGTCACACTCATACGGTCCAGAAGGTTTTATTAGGTATTTTTCAAAGAGAAGAGCTAATGTAGTGATGTGCTTGTATTTTTCAATTATTGATAACTAGCTGACATAGTAGAAGTTGGTCTGGTCGTTATCGTTTCATATATCAATAAGTGCTGACCTGATCGAGATAACGTTTGTTTTTTTTTTGATTCTGAGTGAGGTGTTATGTCATATATCAACGATATTTATTCTATTGCAGTTTTTCCAGCCATTCTCAAGTTCTAATAACACTCAAATATCATTACGATCTCTTCAATTTTCTTACTATATATAAAAAAGATATGAGATATGCAAAGAATTTTTGTTTGTACACAGAGTAGACAGTCATGTTCAAAATTATATTCCTGACCGAATTACTATATTTTTTCGCACGCAATTTATGGTGGTAGCCACGCAGCTATTCCCGATGCTGTATAACGGCTCAAACCCGATAAGTTCCACGACCTCACAGAAAATCGGCGTAAAGTGGGAGTGTTTTTGCTTCCGCGTTTCGTCCGGTGAGTGAGGTGGCCTATCCTCGTCCCTCCCCTTCTTCCCTCTCTCATTCCTCTTCCTATCTCTGACTCCATTCCCTCCCTACCTTTAACTATATGTCTACCACCCACCCTCACCAAAATAAATAAGTAAAAACATAAAAATGATTCTCTATTTTGAAAATAGGTTGGGACGTATTATTATTGAAAATCTGGTCCTTAATACAAGATCAGGCAACACTCGATCGAATCTATTTTGAAATCGAATTGCGTTTGAAAGTTCCAATAGAGGTCCATAAATTGATCGAATTAACACGGAGATTTCTATAAATAAATTTGGAAGATTTGAAAAATAGATTTTTTTTTTTTTTATTTATTTACTCTTTATTGCAAAACCAAAAGGAAATTACAATGGGATGATTACAATGCCTTTAGGCATTAAGATGAAATATTATAAATGTTTCATTTGATTTTTATAATTTTTAATAAAATATTCAATTCTAATTTGTGAAATTATCTACTCTAGAAGCTATTTTGTTAGTTTTTTAGGTTGTGACTTTGTTCGCATGAATTTTTATTTCGTGTAATAAGTCTGTGTTTGTTTGCGTGTGTTTTTTTTAATTTCTGCTATGAATATATTTTTAATCCAATTCTTAGCCGTAAATTAATATCTTGCGACAAGTCACTTCAGTGATCTGCCAAATTAACTAGCAAACTCATGGCTTTAGGTGTATCAGACGTGAACAGAGTGCTTTCATTACTTTCGATTTTAAGCACAGGCACACTGGCATGCTTAAACAAATGTATTCTTAAGAAGAGCAACATCTATTATTATTCCTAAAGAGTTCTAAAGAAGTAGCAGCTGGTAATTCGCAACAGCGAATTTTGACGACACTAGGTCTATGCCTTTGTTACATTAAAGTAAGGTCACGTATTGCTTAGTCCAGAATATCCTCGTAAACTGATACTGACACCGTAGACATGTGACGACATGTTAATGTTTACCGTACAATGATTAACATTCGGTACTACTGTTTAGAACTCTGTTTAGCCCAGCGCTGCGTTCATGCAAGTTGCACTCACAGAAATTTGTGATAATATATCATGTTTTAAATCTAAAAAATAATAATAATATAATATGTTAAAAAATACCACGTAGTTACGTGAAAAGCTGTTAATTAAACCAGGAAACTCTAGAGCAACACTGCACGCACCACGCACTTAACTGCTTGCTTTTAGAATAGATAAGTAGTGATGCAGTGACCACAGGCAACTCGGCAATTAGGCATCCTTACTAAACAAATAAAAAATGTACATTCATGCAATCAGCTTATGTATTAAGGTATCATATAGCGCTAGTGGCTACTAATTCTACCATGGATAAACTTAAGTAAGAACAATAGTTATGTTTGGAACGATGATTTGTCTACATTACAATAGTTTACAAAATCGCCCTTAATGATTGACATGTAACAATAAAATCAAAATAAAATAAAAATGACAAAAATATAAAACATGTTACCATCGTTCATTTATTTTTACCGCACATTAACTTGTTAATATTAAACTTATTAAACATATTATATATTATATATGTTTTGTAATTAATTCACATTGTTTACTATACTTACTTATTATAAGTAATAGTTTAATACTGTTCACTCGCTTAAAGGAACATCTTTTTCTATTTATTTCTAATAAATATCTCTCGTGCAAATGTTTAATGAACTTCACTCGGCGAGTAAAATAATTAATCACCTTCGCTGGGAGGCTCTCCTACGGTAACGTGAATAAATAAAAAGTACAAGATTTGCAGTGGTTTTTGAGTGCTTCCGCAAGCTTTAAAGTGAACATTGAAATATTTCATGTTGAAGGACAAATCGTCTACACGTATTTCGTTACTTACCTTACAAAGAATTGAATAGCGATATCAAGTTAAGTAATTGTGATATGATGTCTCAATGCAATTTGCTTGAAATAAGAATCAAGATGCTTGTTAAAAAGGATGTAAACGAGTTTATAGACGTTTTGTAAATGTGGCTCCGACTTCAATAAGTAACGCTGTTGCATATCTTACACACAATTAAAAACATCTGTAATGAATATATCAATACGTAAAGAGACAACTTGTGCCTTTTATAGCCTGTTGCTCTGGAGGAGGAGTAAATTTGTTACAGTTACAATTTGAGAGGTTTACGGATAGATATCCGTTGTAGATATAATATCATGTAATAACGCTGAAATGGTAACATTAAAAACAAGGTATACGTTACCATACCGAGCGACATGTTACTAATATTTCTAGAGTTATTTGTTTGTTTGTTGTAAATGGGTTATGTTTATACATTGATCGGCTGCATTGTCACGTAAACTAATCTAGTGTTTGTTGAATTGAATCAGACAAAAGACATTAATTGATAATGCGGTCAGTTCTAAAATACAGGCGTTAGATAAATTCTAATTGAATGTAAAACAGAATTTTCATTATACTATGGAGCGTAGTAGTAGTTCCATAGTAGATTTAGTTAATCTAACTAATATTATTTAGATTAAATAAATTCAGAGAATTAAATACAGTACTTTTTATTTAGCCCTCTTTCATCTTATTTGTATTTATCGCAACTTATTTACTAACAACTTATTTTAAATGATTAATACAAACAAAATTACCCCATGATATTGTAATTTTTTAACGTTTCTCTTTTATTTCTGTTTCTTTATAATAATTAGTAGGTTATCTGCTAAAACGGATCAAAATGTATTAAATCATACGATCAACTATTTTTAATTCATATAGTGTTAATCTATATATATATATACTTACTAATGTCAAAAATATACAGTGGAATGGCAATGTGCTCTCTAGAAAAATTTGATTTCCTTGACCTTGTTACAATGAAAGTAAAAAGATAAGTCTTTTTATAATCTTCTTATCTTGAGCTACCTCAAGAATCTCTCAGTAAATGGTTGAAAGCTTTATACTATTTCTTTGATTGTATTAAGTACTTTTAACGATAATATTTTGTTTTCAATTTTTGTGTGAAAAAGTGCATTCATGCTAATGATAGCGAAATCATCTTATCATATCACTATTTTTATAGTACACTAGAAAAAATATTTTCACGCTGACATGACATTCATAGCGGAATGCTTACACATATATATGTAATGTTTATATGTTTTCATTTAATGATAACAATGATAAAAAGGCGATCATAAAAATTATGTTACTTTTCGTCAGAGCCTCACAGAATGTTAATTAAAACTACAACGCAGTCAATATAGATACAGATAAATAAACGCGTGCGTATTGCCGATGTCACGATCTGATGTGCAATGTCTCAATTTATGTATGCTATAATAGCGGAACAATTCACAATGGAGTAATTGTGTTTATTCATGGCCTGATTGCAAATGGGTCAATATCAGACAATAGTCAAATGTGATGAATGTCATGTTTTCAAAGTATCATTTAATTTTTCTGTTATAATTAATGACGGAATACTGCTTAAAATTGAACAAAAGTAAGCGTAATTATTGTTTAACATCAAAAACTAAATTTAGTTTCATTTTACTTCTATGAATAAGAACAAATACGCAGCTTATAAATGTTAGGTAGATCGATTATATTAAACTACTTACTAAATGGGAAAAATTACCTCAAAGGTAACGTACAGATTTGAAACAATTCTATTGATCAATTTCTGGGTATCTAGTTACTTTTTTAAATGTATTATCAACACAATATTTAAATACTTATTTATGTTTCCCTAATAATGATCTATTGTAGTGTAGGTAAGTGATACATTTTCATTTTCCTTTCTCTTAACTTACCGAACAACTACATGCTTAAGAAGCCTCCTCACTTGTTTTCTTACCTCGATAAACTAAAAAATAACATAAAAACAACCTAAGTAAACCTAAAACAATGTTCTTTTGCGATAAATGTTGTTGATAAATAATAGAACAAAATAACGGAGGACATTTTCCGGGCAAATAAGTGTATAAGTAAGTTTCGGCAAAACAATTCAATGAAAAATTTAAGCATGTATATGGTAGTGCAGTGCACATAACTGTAACGGGGAATTGTGTCCGCTGCGACTCCCGTATCGCTGTAGATTGATGAGCGAAATTTGTATCGGCGTCACATTGAAGCACCAAAAGACGTGAGTAGCAGGAGAAAACGTTTTCTCCATTACACTGCGAAAGACAATCTCATAAGAAATTCGCAGAAGTCTTTTATCCATTACATTATAAAATACCATTGGGATAATAAGTTAATACCAATGCAATAGAAAAGAAAAAAAAACAAATTCTTATACAATTAATTGTTAAGTTACTTCTTGATATCGTCCTAAACTTTAACGTTTATAAAAAACATATTATAATATATATACATTTTTAAACCACTAATCTGCTTGTTTCATTTGTGAAAAACATTTCATTCGACTGAATTTTTATCATCGAAGCGGATCTCCCAAAAGAAAATTTATGAATTAAAACAAAACATATATAGAATAATGGTTTAATATTAATTAAATATAAATAAAATATATTGGCTATATTATATGTTGATACATTGTATCTAATAAATCATGTAGTGATAAGCGTTCTTAGAGCGTATAAACCGGTAAGTTATATTTGTGAATGGAAAACCATTCTATGTACAATGTGTATTTGTACAATTTGTATTTGTTTAGGGTATATTTCGTAACCCTTCTGAGAAATCAAGGCGCGTCATTGTAAACATCTGTCAGTCTACCCTTGCGTAGGCGTTCAATTTCCGCAAATATTTTTACCCTGAAATTTTTGATATTCGAATATTAAATGATTAAATATCTGTCTTGTCGAATAAAGGTGTATTATGAAAGTTGTTATTGGTTATTGACTTCAAATCATAATAAATAAGAATATTCTTGCTAACAGGTACATAAAAATTTTGAAATTTTTGAAGAAGAATAAAATTAATATATTTTTTTTAAAGTATTACTAGCTTACAGGCAATTTTAAATAACATTATTTATATTGTAATCTGATAATGGTCATTTGTTTTTTAACTTATCCTCCTTGCATGCATAGATGTTGCTTTTGCAACGAACAGTACTTTGGCTATTTTACTTGATGCATTTTATCTACATAAACAATAAAAAAAGAACCAAAAATAGAACTTAAAATGTATTATATTTTTAAGAACATAACAACTTATTACTAAATGCGTTGACACCGAACGCAGGTGAACAGTTCGCGAAAAAATCAAAGCAATATAAAAGAATGTTATATTATATAAGTTGTTATATTGTTATGAAATAACTTAAGCCACAGCCAAAGGGGGCAATAAAGAGACTATAATTGCCTAAAACGACTTTAATTTCTTGAAGTAACATTATAATAACTTCAACCTAACTAACCTAGGTGCGAATGCGTTCAAAGATTGAGTTACACTGACTGAATCTTAGAGAATCTACATTAAATAACGATTTATTGAGGTCACAATCTGAATGAGGCGACCGATGCAGCAGTAAAAGGAAGGCGCGAGGAAAGAAGATGCTGCATCGGTTATATGCGAATTGCAATAACGGCTGGCACAAAACGTTGAGGCGGCTTTCCACTTAATCTGCTGACTTTGGCCCCGTAATGGGATGCTGGTTACGGGGCGAAGACATGCGTTGGTGCCGGTAAATAACATATGTATGGTATGTTTATTTGTGATTAAAACAGGAAATATCTAAAGATCTATAATAGATTAAAATCACGCGAATCTTCAAATAAATAGTTCGTGAAGAATATTTGTGTTAATTTTTAAATAACCATATTACACTATTGATCTATTGATCTAGTTAGGAACTTTAATTAAATATATCAAAAATATAAGAGTTCAAGGCTCACGTTATATGCATGGAACTTTGTAATTTTAAACTTTGCTTAAAATATTTCTGCTATCAAGGATGAAATCTAAATCTGATACCAAATTTAATACTCATATGTTTCTCAATACATTATAGTGCTTTTGTGAGATTAAAAAAAGAAACTTGTTTGTTGTACTAGAAAGCTTCAATTTGTCCTATACGGCAAAGTCCGTGCTATTAAAGCAATTTTTTTTTAAATAAGGAAGATTAAAAATATGAAACAATATCGAGGATGAACTTTTTCTGCTTAAATTGCTTTACAGAGCTTGCGCAACAAAAGTAACTTGTATAGAGTATTTCGAACTTCTCTCCATGTTATTACATTTTTTGCCCATTATTTTAAATGCTAATTGGTTCAAGAATTATAAATGTATAACAAACATCATAGACTTATTTATTTATAAATGGTAGTCTAATTTTTCTTATAATTTTTTTAAACTAACAAATATTTGTAATATTGAAGCAGTAACTTTGTCTCAGTTGCATTATAAGATCACCGTTCTGTTATTAAATACATAAGATGCGAATGATAACTCATGCTTATAAAATATGTTTTATAACATATTCTTTTTCTCTTAATAGCTGCCCTTAATATTTGGTACATTGCCTAAAGTTCAAGACTAAGAAATGTTCAAAAAAAAAATAATGTTGTTGTTGTTATGACCAAGAAACTTGTCTAATGTTGACGTGACAAACACTAAGTTCTAGGCATTTGCGACGGGGATCATAATTGTACGTATCTACCCATGCCTTCGTAAATATAAATGCGAATGAAAATATTTCATTATGTCGTTTAAATTTTGTATAGAAATAAAAACCATAATTTTATTTGTTTCATGATAATAATAATAGAATTTTAAAAAAGTAGTAGAAAGAAATATATTGCGGGCTTACTCTGAATATTTCCTGGCTTGTATGAAGTCCAGTTCACCATCTGTTTTCAATAAAATATTTGAGCTTTTTCGGATAGGAAACATCAAATACTCAACACTTACGTATTATGGTGGAGAAATCATCAATTATGAGTTCAGCGGACATCGATATTCGTTCCCTCATAGTATTTATAGTATTGAAGTTTAAAATGAAGTCTGATTTATTTTTCCACTGATCTTATTTTCAATATGTTCTGGGTTATGTTTCTAGTAGCAGTAATATAATTAAATTAATGCAATATTATGAGTTATACATATTGAAGCATACGTA
Source organism: Eurytides lysithous rurik (assembly GCA_018247575.1). NCBI lineage: Eukaryota > Metazoa > Arthropoda > Insecta > Lepidoptera > Papilionidae > Eurytides > Eurytides lysithous. Next base: position 9,347 of record DWHO01001326.1, read on the forward strand.
ACAACCGTTAAAAAAGCGGTTTATTCTAAATACTAGCGTATAAAAGAGTCAGTGAGGACTAGTAAAAGGGTGTTATTATTCAATCCCTGTCAAATGACATGAAATCGAATTCAAGTTTTGCACTGTAAAATGAAAAAAGTATGGCTTGTTTGACAAACAGATAATTCGAACGTGACCTAGATACGGATCGGCGCTCTGTACATTCATTTTGCCTTATGCCGTAGTCAAGAGGTGAGAAGAATGCCCACTTTATAAAAAATCCGACAATAAAGCGGAAGTAAGCTCTAAATCAGGATATCACGCTTGTTCTCTTTCTTTAGCGGGTTCTATTATTAATACGTAGCTCAATTTTCTTTGATATACGATCAATATTTTTACTACATTAATTTTAAAAACGATTGGAAGATATTAATATAATATATAAAATATTATATATCTTCAACATATTAAGAACAAAACCTCCCTCAAAAAAGCAATATTATCATGTTTTTAAATAAAATCAGTAGAAATTTATTTACAAGGTCCTCGTACGTTCTTTCGTTTCTTTTTAAATAAATCCAAATTCAATCAAGCCCATAAGAATTGTCTTTGTCTCCTTGCCTTATTAGTTCGCTTGGCAACAACCCTGATTCTACCGAGAGAAAGGTAAAGAATGCTTTAATTATGACTTGGTTGATAATTGAACGTAGATCTCGTTCTAAGAATCTTGTGCTCATTTTATCTACAGATGAATATACCGTAATAAAAGCTTACTTGTTAGTTGAGTGCAGATCTGAGTCGCATTTATCTGAAACGAGAAAATTGTACCAATTTTTCTTTCAATCGAAGAATACGTTCGTATCTTAAAGCACGAAAAATTCGAACGTGGATATATTCTAAACGAATTAGCCTTTCGATATCTTTGTCATTCGATCTAAGCTTATAATTCAAAAAATAGCCACATTTAGTGTTTATTCCATTTATAAAATGTGATACAATTTTAGGACTCTTTTTCTACAGAGTTTGCGTAAAGAACAGAGAGCGCAGCATTGGCAGTTATTCAACTGCAATGCAGTATCGTGCAAGCATCAATACGTTCCGTTTTGAATTGCAATGTATACAGAGACATTATTATAGTGGAGCTAATGATCAAAAATGGAACTTTGTACTTAGTTCATAACAGTAAGTAGTACTAAAATGTCCTCCCGACCGATTCCGGCCACGGCTTGTAGATCAGCATCTACTAGAGATCAGCCAAATGCGCACGATATATTAAAGTGCACAAGCGTTTGCGCAGACACAAGTGCACTCACTCTTCTTTTAACTCTGATAGCCCGATGGGATGGATAACCGAGACGACCGGAAAGAGAGAAGGCGCAGAGGCGGTGACATTAAACCGACCTATTAATAACGAGCTTCTCCAGGAAGCCGGGACCGACTTTTTTACATGCCCATCCGATGCATAGATCATCTTACTATTCAGGCAATCGGGTGATTAGCCCGTAATGCTCTAATCCAACTAAGAAACAAAAACACAAAGTCATTGCCCTCCGCGGGACTCAACCCAAGACCTCCGTTTTGTGAAGCGCGGGCCTATACCACTAGGCCACCGAGGCAGTTAACAGTAGCACTATAATGTTATGGCCAAAGTACCCGACTTGCACGTCTCGTAACTTCATTGGATGACACAAAAAAAACATGATAAGACCTTCATGATGAATTTTCCGCGCAAACCCTTCCCACAGCTTCTAATCGTCCGTATATGCCGTTTTTATTCTTTTTCAGAAACATCGTAGCAAAAATAAAAATCAGCCATACTTTTTTCTATTTTTTTGTTGGAACGCAGACGGCGGGCAGTGCTTTAGTACACAATGAAACAGGCAGCTGCTTGCTTCTTATCTCGTTAATGAATGCACTATCTAAGATTGCATTACGTAAGATTGAAAAATTAACAACTATAAAAGCTTTTTCACATATAATAACGTATAATTTCTACGAATAATTCATGTTTCAATTATGAAAAAAAAAAGAAGTGTAGTTAGCTAAAACGTTTGGTTAGTCAATGTTAAACTGATGTCATTCTTTATTATACAAAAATGTGTTAAAATTCTAACGGGATAAAGAGAGTAATTTAACAATTTTATTTTTTTGAAAAGTATCAAATTAAATTAAATTAAATTCTATTGAAAATGCACTAAAAATTTAATAATATATTTAAGTATCAATTGGTTTAAAGTAGGTTTATTCTACGTTTAATTTATCCCTATACATCGATTAGCAAGTTCATGGGACGTATGTATATAAATATTAATGTTTCAAAACACAGTTATATAAATTTCGAAATTTGAGTACAAATAGCTCTTTAAGCTTTTAAAGTTCATATATATTTTTATTTTGTGGAAATCATGTTAATATTTAAATATAATTTTACATTTCACGCCCGACGAATCAAGTGTTTCAATATATTTTAAGTTCTCTCAATAATATTTCGCCAAATAATTCGTGTTTTACGAGGTCATTTTATGGCTATGATTAATCTAACAGCTATGATCACCAAAAATATCACATAACATGTACACCACGTGTGTCACATGTCTTCAGTAACAAAAAAGATTTTTCTATAATCTCGTTTGTATTTCTTGTTTTTGGTTTAATAGACAGTTTGGTTTCAAAATCTTTAAAAATTCATTTAAAAATACGAAAGAAAATAAATAAGAATAGCAGGAAGCTATGAAAGCGATTTATAAGGAGATAAGACAGTTGCTCATAGACACTCCCAACACTAAGCTATTTGATAGTCTGTGCAGTAATAAATAAACAAAAAATGCCATCTTTAACGCATTGTAATTTCGATTCCAATTCTCGACGCATCAACTACTTAACATCATTCTTGTTAAATATAATTTATCAAAGCAAACGTAATATACATGAAAAATAAATCATAAGAAACTATTCACTTTGCCAGTCAATTGCTCAGTTGTAATAATAATCGAACGAATCCTATGTTACTATTTATTTACTTTTAAAAAGTTAATGATTTTTATTTTGTAATCTATTATTACTTTTTATGGTGGTAGAGCCCAAGCTGTTCCCGCTGCTGAATGGGCCAGCTCGAACCGGATAAGTACCAGGACCTCACAGAAAATTGGCGTAAAGTGGAAGTGTTTACGCTTCCACGTTTCGTCCGGTGAATGAGGTGGCCGGTGGTCCATTCCCTCCATCCCCTCTGTACCCACCCCTACCGAAAAATTCTCCTCTTAAAGACTGGCAACGCATTTGCAACTTCTGCTGCATATGTCCAAGGACGGCGAAGAAGACTTACCATCAGCTGAGCCGCTAACTCCTTTGTCAGCCTACTCCATAAAAAATACTTTAAAATATATCATAATCTACTGTCTACGTCATTTAGGGGCTATGAAGAGATCAGCTACATTTTATGAACAAATAGCTTTCTGTCGAAGTTCGGATCACGGATACGCAATAATCTGTGTGATTGCGATGGCACCTGGCACCGAAATTGGATGGCTCCGTTGGTATTCAATTTCTGTGCAATTAGCATAATCCTTATTCGTAAGTAATGCCTTACAGATAATTTAAATTATAATATATTTTGTGTAACTGAAAATTTATTTCTTTGGAAATATTTTTAAAATATATTTTTATTCAACCGTTATACTTTTAAATAAAATTTAACGAAAATAAAGTGTATATACATATAGGAAAATATGTGAACTGAAAGATAAAATTAAAACCGTAGGTGTGTTGTAAATAATAAAACATAAATACTTTACTGATCGTTAAATGAAGACCAAGTATTTTGAAATTTCATAATTAGTCATTCTTTTTATTCTAGCCGATTCTTTGATGTGATCGTGATAAAAAATAATTTCAATCAAAAAATTGTCTATATTACAGACTTTTTTTGACAAACTTTAGCTATCTGTTTTTTGATTCTTTTTATTATTGTTCTTCTCGTTTGGACTACATAATAGAGACAACATTTAAAGTCAAGCTTGTACAATCCTCGATCTTGTAGAACAGGGATATTACACTTGACAGTTGGTAAAACCTGACTCATCTTCTTCGTCAGTTCATCTTCTTCATCAGTTCATATAGAAGTTTACTTCAAGATATAGCTAATCTTATCGGAGACTCTAACATGTCATATGTTAGAGGAGAAGTACAGAAGGTAATTTGGGGCTTGTTGTCATACATTACTAGCTTTACATTATGCAACTTGGCAGCCTGGTGTTCCTTGTCACAGACCTCTAATTTCTCTGTAATAGATATTTACCTTTGAACGTCTAAACTCTTTAAATTCTTAAGTTCAAGCGCGCTTTTAATTTATAGCGAATTTAGCTATAAATTAGAAGCGCGCTTGAATTTGCACTTAGTCTTTGTCGGAAGTAGTTGTTCATCGATATCGATTTGCCGCTATGAAATTATTATAGCAGATTTCAATTAAATCCCTCGTAATCCATACATTACTTCCATTTTATCAAAAAGAAAAGCGATGCCCTTGTTTTAAGATAGAAATAACTTGTGTTATAAGAGCGTTTTTCTTACATAAATTTCATTCAAATTAACACCGCGATCAGTAACAGTTATTTGTAACTGACCCACGATCTGCGATGCTGAAACTTTACCTATATTATGACATGATCATCATTTTGAAGTCATTACTTCCTGTAAAACTTTCTTAAAATTGTTAATTTACCACAAATTCATTTTCGAATAATTTATTTTTAAATTTGAGCGGTGCGGGAATTATGTGCTAATTAAGATTTATAAATTTTACTCCTTAGTAGAGCAAGCCGGGTTTTGGGCTTGTATGGTAGTACCGCCACTGTGTTTATGTACTGTATCTAGTTACTTTACTTTTCACTACTTTTTCATTCTTCTGTGGAATCATTATTTTAATCTAAAGTAAAACTTTTTTAATGTTCCAAAAGAGAATTTTTTCAAGCAATTATCAAAATATCTTTTAGAAAATAATCTCAAGTAGTTTTTTTTTTAATATAGAGTAGATAAGCAAACGAGCAAGCGGCTCACCTGATGGAAAGTAAAACCAGCACCGTATTGCATTACGGTGGTAGAGTTACGCATCTGTTTCCGCTGCTGAATGTAAGCACACACAGCCGCACTCAAACCGGATAAGACCCATAATATATATGGATAATCGGTGTGAAGTGAAACTATTTTTATTTCCACGTTTCGTCCGGTGAGTGAGGTGGTCGGTGGCCCATTCCTCTTCCCACTATCATCCTCTCTCCCTCACCACCTCCCCTCTCCCCACTATCGTCCTCCCTTCCTCTCAGTCTTCTGCCCTCCCTATTTCAAATATTCCCCTCCTTAAAGGCTGGTAACGCATTCGCAAGTTCTGTAATATTGCAAATGTCCACGAGTGGTGGTGATCGCTTACCATCAAGTGACCTACTTGCTCGTTTATCAGCCTGCTCTTAAAAAAAATTGCAACTGAAAGTTGAAAAAAGAAGGAGAAGAGAAGAGGTGGGCCACCGGCTACTTTAACCACTGCGGACGAAACGATGTAGGGCAAAAACTACCACTTTTCACCGATTTTCTGTAAGATCGTGGCACTGACCCGATTCAGAGGCGGGAGCTTTGATAGTTTCTTAATGATATGTATTTATTGTTCTCCAGCCAGTATTTGAATATTCGCAATATATTTGTACGTTTCGTTGACAATTTTTTAGTCTTTCCTTCAATTCGTTCATTTCTCCTCAAAGATTTTTTTCGTTTACCAAACGCTATAAATATACCGTGATAAGATAACTTAATGGACAATTCATTAATAACATTAAATTGCTTTAAACATATCAAAAAAACATGAGACAAGGACTTGTATAATTTTAATAAGTTTGATACTTATTTCTACGCATAAAATATTTCTTTTATATCTATTTTATTCTTATACAAGAAAATATATTTTTTCAGCACTCCCCGTTATAATATTAAGTTTAACGAAACATTTTATCAAAAAACGGGCCTCCACTAATTAAATTTTTCATTAAATAGCCTTTGCATCTTTCGCTTAAGCAAAATAAGGAACGGAACAAGCAAAATAAACTATGTTCGAACATTCTTCTTGTTTAAGTTTGATTTTGATCGCAAAAGTTAATTTAAAAATATTTTAGTTTGTACTTTAATGACCATATTTAATATCAACGTACAACAATGTTTAGTAAATAAATAATACAAAAATATTTAATAAATATTCCGTAAGTATAATAAAACTTAAAAAAATCCATAGCGTGTGGGAGCGGAATATTTAATAAATATTCCGCTCCCACACGCTAACAGTTTTCGGGATATATATAGATAATATTTTCTATCTAATTTAATATGATAAGCGTCTTGTTCGTAATGTTATGTAAGCATTTATATCAAATCAAATCAAATCAAAATATTTTATTCAAATAGGCCTTTACAAGCACTTATGAATCGTCATTTATACATCTC
>DWHO01001327.1:0-15802 GCA_018247575.1 Eurytides lysithous rurik
GAACAGGTAGTAGAATTAAATGACGTCAAAAAGTGATTGTAAATCAATCCAATTTTGAATAAAGAATTTTTGACTTTTGACTTTTTGACTTTTGACTCTCATTACCCGATGGGACGGATAACCGACACAACCGGAGAGAGATAAGGCACAGAGGCGATGACATTAAACCGACCTCTTTATAACGACTTCACCAAGCTATCGCTAGATAGCGTCGACAAGAAGCCGGGACCGACTTTTTACATGCCCATCCGAGGCATAGATCATCTTACTTTTCGATATAAATAAAATCCAGTAATGCCCTTTTCGTACGTGGGGGAAATGACTACGCATACCCAACCTCGCAGGGGCAAGGACGGTTTATGTCGGACTCATACCGACTAAAACCTCCAGGATGTTCCACCCAGACGAATATAGGCAGGGTCACGGGAACGCCTTTGCACACTTCCGCGACCCTGCCAGCACTGGCCACCTCCGCAACCCTTGCTTTGCCAATTGCCAAATGGTTTGCCAATTCAATTCTTGCCAATGTTCCCAATGCCATTTCTAAACCTGTGCCCAAAAGCGACAGGCCTTCTAGCTTACAGCGGCAGACCTTGTCTTGGGCTCCACCACTCACCATATTTCGGCCGCGAAGGGTAGGGAGAACTACGCATCGTAATATCGACGCTCCCCTCTCCTCGCGGCCCCACCACGCCACCTAAGAAATACGACAACACAGTCATTGCCCTCCGCGGATTATGAACACACGACCTCCGTTTTGTAAAGCGCGGGCCTATGCCACTAGGCCACGGAGGCAGTTAACTTATAATATAAACAATCACATAGTTTGAACAGTTTCAAACTTCGTACACTTTACATTATTCTAGTAGTTGTGGGTATATCGCTATGATGAACTGCAGTATATTTAAACCGAGACTAATGTGAAATTCATATTGTATTTGCAGCGTAACGTATTACGATAGGATAGGTACATATTGCATTTTTTTAAAATCGATTTGTATAAATACAGTTAGTTTGAATTCATTAAATCAGATATATAATTTTTTTATTCTTTATGGTAGCACATAAAACATGCTTAATTCATTTAGTGGCAGGTAGTACAAGTCAAGTGCATTCAATGACAATACTATATAAAATTAAAATCTAATATGTCACAATAATTCGTCGAAAATCTTTGGTACAAAATATGAAACCATAAAAGTGTAATGGATCAAACAGAAACAAACAGTTACACTATTCGACGATACTAAATGGATAAATGTTGACAGGGAAAAGATCATTTGCTGGAATATTGTGTAACTTTATCATGCTTTACAATAATTTTATATTTTCAAATTTTCAAATCGTATTCCAAATAATATGGTTTAACCTTATGTATTATGTTTAACCTTCACGCATCTAATTCATCAGTCAAAATCTAACGTGGCATGAAAAGAACGCATTGAATTCATGATCGGTTCCACATTTTTTTTTCTCGTTCTCGTGTTGATTTGAACAAAGTTTAAACATGTTGAGAAAATGTGTTGAAACTATGGCTAAGGTTTTGGATACATACTTTTAAGATATAGTTCTTTTCTAATAAACATAGAAGCATTAAACAAAGTTCATTAAATAGTTAAATAATTTAATATTAAGCTCGCTTTTTGGATGACAATATATATTAAAGTGACATTTAAAGTAAAAATCAGAAAAGATACTTTAGATATCAATTATATATAAAGAAACATGAGGCGTGTTTTCGTTTTACATAATTGATATATTGTTTTTGCGAAATTCCATGAAATAAGAAAGGATGCCACATGGTTGCGATAAACCACTTTTATTCATATGAGTATACAATAAATGGATTACATCACTTCAGCTTCAGAGAGTTACAGGAATTGATTATCAATCGAACGAAATCTCAAGATTCTCAAGAGAGTGCCCTCTTTTCAGTTCGGGTCATATCCCCTCATTCTTTTTAAAATATGTAATTACAGTTTGCCTCCTAAATACTTATATTTCAATTCAATATTAGATTTTGCAGGAAACATTACATCTATCAGAAAGAAAATGGTGTCCACTGTGTCAAGGTCCTCACCTTGATACACAAATCCTCATTTGCGTTAATAAATGTTTAGCATTAAAGTGTAAAATTGATAAACTTACACAAGAAATTAATTTGTTTTTATGGAGTAGCTCACCTGAAGGTGAGCCGCTTGCTCGTTTGTCAGCCATCCATCCGTCGCCCATGGACATTTTCAAAATTGCAGAACTCGTAAAAGCGTTGCCAGCCTTTAAGAGAGGGTTTTTTTAAGAGAGTGGAAGGAGAAGTGTGAAAGAGAGCGGGAGGTCAAGGAAGGAAAGGAGAATTGAGCAGAGGTCGGTTGAGTGAGAGAAGGAGAGGGTGGGCCACTGGCCACCTCACTCACCGGACGAAACGCGGAAGCGCAAACACTTTCACTTTAAGCCGGTTTTCTGTGAGGTCGTGGTAGCTATCTGGTCCTAGCCGATCCATTCAGCAGGGAGCAGCAACGTGACTCTACCACCATAGATACCATATACTGCAAATGTCACATTTCTATTTTATAGTTATCAGATTATGATTTAAATTATAAATGCAAAAAGCTTAAACAAATTCAGTAAAAATATTAGTCATATCAGAAAAAATAAGTATTAGTTATTCATATATAATTATATCACCAATAATTACCAATTTTACCCGTATAATCTGAGCACAATCACGCGCGTTGTGAAGGAAAAGACAAAAGGCAAAGGAAAGAAGAGGAAATAGGATCCGCTTTGTAACCTGTCAAATACTCATCCGATTAATCTCTTCGGAGAGGTATTGCGTCAATTTTTCCCTTTGATCCGCTGCTTATTACGAAAGACTTATGATACGTCCAATCAATTTTCTTGTTTCACAGTTATCTACGAATAACAAAACTTACTACTTCTGCCACGAAGTAAATACAAAATTTTAATAAATCAAACAAGACAAATAGATCTAAACCCCACATCAATTACATTATTAACAAAAACATACATACATGCTTTTTATAAACTCGTGTGCCGTCCTCATGTGTTAAGTTTTTATAAGTGTCATTATGATGTGTTATAAATTCTACCAGTGGTGGTACTACCATACAAGCCCAAAAGCCCATCTCGTCCTACTAAGGAGTAAAATTTATAAATCTTCCTCCTATAATAATCCGCAACAGTCAAATTTAAGAATAATTTATTCGGGAATTATGTGCTAATTAAGATTTATAAATTTTACTCCTTAATAAGGCAAGCCAGGCTTTTGGGACTTGTATGGTAGTAGCGCCACTGACTAGTATGCATAAGTCTGTACATACGTTGTAATGGCAAATATGCTTCATACTTTAAAAAGTAAACGAAATATGTGTGACCAAAGCAATATGTGTGCCAGACTTATTTAGACAAATAATACTTGCTTCTTTATTTTGACAGCTTTTTTCTTTCACTTCTATAACGGCTTAGTGATTGCCCATAGCAAAGAAATTAAAATTTATATAGTGTAATAAAGCATTTATTTTTTTCTCAATCACAAATAATTTAAAAAACAACGTTATAGATAGATCACGTTTACAGAAATATTCGACATCACTTTTACTAACATAATATTCTTTCTGATTTATATTCTAGAGGTTTCTCAAACTTTTGCCGACCTTCTTGTAAAAGGGACTGAAGTATTCGTCAAAGAAGCAACATAAGCATTTTTAAAGTTATGCTGAGAATTTTAAACGACATAGTGGTTAAGAACTATATTACATAGCCGGTTATTGAAGTATTCATCAGTTGTTTATTAGAGTATTAATTTTACACGATTATAAGTTGACAAGACAGAAAGCGAAAAAGGTTGGATATATCTAAATTATAAATAAATTGATATAGATAGTGTACTTTATATCATGCATTTTTAATAGACAATTAAACTGTAATGTTAGGTCGTAATTGTAATATATATACCTGGCCTATATTAATTGCAAATTTAAAAATCCATTTATTAAAATCAATTTTGTTGTCAACGTCCACAATTCGAATCATAATTTGTATGGTTTTACCCAAATCTGTTTCATTACTATACATTTTTTGGTATCAATTAGCGGCAGTAATGTCAAAAAATAACTTACCTAGTCTATGCAAAAAAAATATTAAAGCACATTACACTATTAGAAAAGCTTTCTCAATAGCGCACGAAACCTACAAACTTAACCACGCTATTTCTTTTGAACTATGTTTTGAATAGATCTCGTTTTCGTTCTTAGTAAATTCCGTTAGAAAGTATGTGAATACATTAAAGAATTCCTTGTGTGCATAATCCTTTATTTTATAGTTAACTTTTGAAAAGAAAATAAAAGTGCTACCCGTTAAAAATCAAAAAATATAATAAAGCAGTGATAACAACAAATAGATATGCCCACAACAAAATACAAAAAATGCCCATATCAAAAAATGTGCCCTTTTGAACCAAGAATTGTCTTTTCTTTCTTCAACTTATAAAAACAATTAGTCAACTTATAAAAACAGGCCTGTCAATTACAAAATTGTACTTAATTTTATTTTCGCCCTAGTGACAGTTTACTAGCACTCTCGATTAACATTTTTATTTCATGACTTACTAAACTGGCCACTGTAGGTAATTACTAAAGTTGGTAAAAAAACCATTTACCAACAGCTGCAGGCAGTCGCTACAAGGGCATAATTACACTGTGAGCAAAAACCAAAGCGCGAGCAAGCTACCTTTTACAATACTGATTATTTACCGTGTCATAAAATTATTTCAAATTCAAATGTTTATTTGACTATTAAGTGTACAAAAGATCTTATGTCTAATAACGAACATACATTATCATTACTCTTTTCGAACACTGTTAATTGAGATATATGGGCGTAATTAGATATTAACCCTTAATAAGATCGATTTCTTACATTAGTAGGAACGCTCCACGAAACTTGATAAAACATCAAAAATTGAACATTTTTAAACTTGTGATACTGACTGAGATATTATAAAGATTAAATTATTATAAAGCAGTAAATCTATAAACATTATTTTAAAGATAAAAATTAATAACAACATTCACGTAAAAGGGTTCCACATTTTTACCCCACAGTAATATTTTCAAGGTAGGGCCAAAGCGCGTTTGGAATGTTTTTGTTAAGATTAGAAATACCACAGGAAAAATCTTTCAGAAGCCTTCCCGACATCAAAAAAATATCTGTGTATTTAAAACAATTATATAAATACTTATTTATTTGTGTATTATACTCATTTCAGTGCATTGTGGCTATATTGTGATTTAACTATCTTGCCATCGTCTCTTATAGGTACATATAAATTAGCGATTTTAATTCTATCACATTGCACATAAAAGTAAAAACATTTTTAAACTTATGTCTAAAGATATATTTATTGCATATACTAAAAGGTCCTAAAAACCTGGATGTGTTTACATTTCGTGCATACGTTTTCATAAAAAATTTAATTAAAAGTAAGAAATTAAGAGAATTAAGATTTTTTTTCTTTTTTTCGACAGTTTATAACAAAAGTTATCATGATACTAAACAGAAGGTTCTGTTCTTTCGTCCCTCTCTCCTCCTAAACAATCCCCTCTATCCTACTCCCTCCCTCTTTAAAAATTCCCTACCCCCCCATAATTTTGCAAAAAAAAATGTTACAGATGTCCATGAGCGGAGATGATCGCTACTCTATCGTAACATCAGGTGAAATTGGTGCTCGTTTTTCAACCTACTCCATAAAAAAAGGATCGTAAATTGCTAGGTAAAAAAATTAAGTATAAAATAAGTGAAAGCAATTGAAAGAGAAATATAAAATAAAATCCAATGATAATATGTCACTCGACATCGAATCGGAGCACAAACATTTATATCAAGAGACAATGTCACCTCTGAATATATTAAACCGCATAACTCAGAATACGGAAACAATACAATCTATCCTGTACAATCTTATCATTATTTTTTCATTTAAACGGAAACAATAAAAACTGTTATCTTTTGACACTCTTTTTTCATTTTTTTACAGTAATTAGATTTTCTACGTGATCTTTAATTTTAAACATTGTCTTTTATAAATCTGTAAAAAAAAACGTGTGTTGTGTACTTATGTACGTACGTACGTAAGAAGTCATACTTCTTTAGCGTAACAAGATAAAAATCTTTCTAAAAATTCTTTTTATTTATTAATAAGATAACGCGAAGTATAATATTAAATTATCCTTCGCGTTATCTTACGTATTTAGGGAAAACGACACTAATAAAGGTATTTAAGACATTGAAAGAATTTTTTTTTGTAACGCATTATCTAGTTAAATAAATTTTATTTAAATATCATAAAATGGTGACTAGCTAATTTCATGGTGTCGGTTTTTCGTGATGATGTGCGCGCGCATCGTAAAAATTTATTTCATAATTTTTCCCTAAAGCGCCAAAAGAAGTATAACTTCAAAAGTGTACTAAAGATATTTAAAATTTGAGTTCAGACAGTTCACATAAGGCCGTTCTAACGAAATTTGAGAAATTGGAATATTTAAAAAAAATCTGTAATAATCAGCATACAATTCACTAGATATTAAGTGGTGACCGTCGGTTAACACTCATATTATTGGAGATATTAAAAGTGAAAGAAGAAAAGAGTAACTTGGGCGCCAGAAGGCAATATATCTGAGCATAACAGCTTGGGACCACTTAATGATTTGAACATAAAAGTTAATGTATATTACTTCACTTCCGTAAAAGACATGCATAAGCATAAAAATATTATGACTATTATGTCATATTAAAGAAACATCGTTTTTATTAGCCGATTATATAACGAAGTAATTCTCAACTTATTGTGAATAATATATCTGTCAATTCCGTTAAGAGCGTGCCGTGTCGTAAGAATAAAAGATTTTTACTCATCGTGTATAATGTAATATTGCCCATTTTTTTCTTCGAGAAGCTATAATTAAGTCGTTATTTTAAAGTAATGTCGTATATTGTTCACGAGGTAAGCCTTTTTTACGGGTAAACAGTCAATGCAGTATTTAACTGATGCAATGTTAAATAATAGTTTTACTACATTGATTACAAGATACTGCGTATTTGTTAGATTTGATTTAAAACATTGTCATTTTATAAAACGTCAAGCTTGTTTCTTTATGTGTCCTTACAATTACATATATGGTATTATAACATATTTCAATTTTATGATCGTGTATTAGGTACCTACATTATGTACAATTCTCTATGCTTTGTCTAAATAGCCATAAATGACTACTAAATACCATAGTTATAAATTGTTAGTTAGTTATATATTGTTTTAAATTTTTGCATCAAGTTATGGAAAATAATAAATACAACTATCCCAGGCTAAAACTATCTGATCTATGTTACAAAGTCCAATATGATGCGATATGACGATTGGAGAAAACATATAAAAGACCCGAATATGTGATATAGTTTTGAGAAACGTGAACTTTGGTTATTTCGATGGCTTAATAAATGCCAAGCTAGAAGATTACATGTTTTAGTAAGTTCCTTTTGATATATGTAAAACTGTAACTGTTAAAATAAAAATGAGTTAATTATTTCCCAATAAACGTGTGACAGAACTTATGACTCGACATTTATGGGTCTGTCAAATGTCTGTATTGTCAATGTTTATGGGTATAACTAAACAGGCTCCAATTTAATTTTAGGTAACACTGTCCATCCATGCAAACTTGATACGTATATTTGTTCGAAGGTAAATACGTTACAATTAATATAACATATAAAAAGAGCTAGGAACGCACTTTTTCTAGGTCAGCGTTGCCATAAATTTCTCGAGTGGACTTACAAGTAATTCCATTCCCTTTTATCTAATAACCGTTTTTATTGTACTCAGAAACGAATTAATAATATCATTTTCGTATCGAACAGTGGATTTTTACGTTTTATACATTTCTTTTGCGTCTTAGCCGTATTTCACATTACACCAAGAAATTAGGTTATATTTTTAACCTGTATGTATGTTCATGATTCTTTGATTCCTCATTAATCAACTGACTTTGATTTTAAAAAAAGTCGTTTGATAAGTTTAAAAAAAATAATTTATTTAAATTAATCTATCGAATTTTCATCAATTAAGAGAAGTCAAATTCATTTTGATTTTTAAGTTAACGATGTAAAGTCTATGACAAAACGACAGTATCTCATATTCACTCGAATACTGCACATTGTTATAACGGAATTGATGAACGGATTTTATACAATCTATCCCATGACTAACGATTCTGTTTGAAACATAGAATAATCTCCTCCAGACCGATTTCGGCCACGGAAGCCAAACTACAAGAAATCAACCAACTGCGCAGGATATATTATAGTGCTAAAGCGTTTGCGTGAGCACAGATGCAGACAATCAGTAAAAGGGTGGATAACCTACATACCGGAAAGAGTGCAGGTGCAGAGGCGGTGACACTAAATGCCGTCGACAAGAAGCTGGGACTGACTTTTTACATACCCAGCCGACGTATTTATAATCTCACTTTTCAGGCAATCGGACACGACGCCTTATTTATCCCGGAGCTTCAGTACCGCTGCGTCCAATTCCCCTTGAGAAACAGGTGGCACCTTATCGTTCTCCTCTGGGATCATCTCCCGGAGAACGACTGTAGCCGGGGATTGGTGTTCCCCCCCGTTCAAGGGATACCACCTCTTCTTATAGCTGGGGTTGTAAGTTCTCAGTCAATGGAGACGCTCATGGCGATAATTTCCCACTTATTACCATCATACATATCGTGACTCTATGGAATCTATGGACTATCGAGGAGCTCCACCTTGGCGTTGATGTTGGCCAGACGGAGTTCCTTTACCGCATCACGGTAGGTCTCATACAGCCAGCTCTTAAACTCTTCGTCCCAGCGCCGAGTGCTAGCGCCTAGCATCCAGGTCATCCGCTATCCCATGATGCTCTGCGACCCCCAGGGCCTGAGAGGTTACCGTTTGATGCCAGTAATACCAGCGTCGCAGACCTTAGACAAGCTGATTGAAAATCACTCGGCCTCCTCGTCGATTGCTATTGGTTGTCCGTCTGAGGGACATTGCCAGAACTGGAAAATTAAAGCCTCCACAAACTCTTCTCTGTACATTGACCTATTAAACTGTACTTTAAAGAAATTTGATAATAATTAATGCCACTTTTTTATGTAAACCAATTCAAATTGTCTGTTCATTTATAATTTTAGTTCGGGTTTAAAAAATAATATGCAAGAGGTATTTCAGAATAGTAAAATATGCTACTTCTTACATATTAGAATTTTTCTTAACTTATAACGGTAGTACCGTTATAAGTTAAGAAAAATCTTTATGTAAGCGTTTTAAATTACAGCGATCGCAACAAACTAGACACTTATATAAAGTAAAATATACATCATATTCAAACCTAGTTAATACTATAAGTCTATATGTCTGAAATGTCTATATTAGTCCTATATGTCTGAAAAAGTTGCCGTCAAACGGAAATAGCTTTTACACTGCTTGGCGTTAGAATAGTTTATTATAGTTAGACATTTATTACAGTTCGAACGTGCATTAAATTTTTAAGCTTTAAGTTAACTTATTTTAGTTTATTGACTGAGTGACAGTTGTGTAGTTTATATATAAAGTTTACATATAAAATTGTTCAATTTACATTATAAAAGTATAAATGAAAGTAAAGATACGTCTTTAAAAGTTTTATGTATATAGCTCCCTAGGTTTTTATCGAGTAGTGGGACAAGGGACTCACCTATTAAAAAGTATAACCGCTGCCCATAGACATTTGCATTTTGTCGAACGTTTTGCAAATGCGTTCCCGGCCTTTATGGTGAGAATTTTTGGAATGGAAATCCAGGAAATGGAAGAGGAAGGCAGGAAAAGAAAGGGCAGGCTGAAAAAAGAAGGTATACGGGGGAGGGCGGGCTGCCAACCATCTCAATTACCAGACGAAACACGGAAGCACACACACTTTTTCTTTACACCGATTTTCTGTGAGATTATATATTTGTCGGACGTCTGAAGTCAAAATGAGGTGAGTATTTGTGGTCTCTTTCGTTTTATATTCCAAATCCAAGAGAGGACATTTTTGCCGTTATATAATTAATGCAACGATTAAAACTTATTTAACACTACAAATGACACTTGGATACAATCGGTCCTTATCTTTTGAATATTGCACCTCAATATAATTTAATGACATATAAGAGGCAAAACACTCGTTCCGCAACACAAAAGCACTTAATTCTCGGTAGCCCCGCGAAATTTTAATGTAACCCCCGTTTCATTAAGTGTATCTACAATGTAATGGCCTTAGTTTATATCTTATGACAAAGCTACAAATGACTCGGCCCTTACTGTAAATGGGTTCAATTAAGTGAAAGTATAAGTAATGCTTGGGCCAAAATATTAATAAAGGTTGTTTCGTAACCGCAATCTATTTCACATTTAAATTTTGCGCTACTTCAATACGATAGGCTTTTATAAGAAGTTTTCTAAATTTCTTTTCTATAGTTAGAATTCTAGCCAATAGCAGAACCTCTTTTTAAACGCTCATACACTCCGCCCAATCACAAGCCACTGTTGACTTGTAGCAGCGCCCCCTGGCGGCTGCCGACAGAGTCTGAACGAAACCATCACCGGCGCTTGATGTTGTGCGCGACGAAATTAAAAATTACTGGAAAAACTCACTAAATACATACGTATCTACGAGTGTGAACCCGATTACAACATATTTGCATGTACGTTAATATAAAACACATAGTGATAGAAGATTGATAAGGATTTCCTGTCCATGCTCTGTCCCGCAGGCGGGCCCATCTCCAAAGAGAATCAGGCGTTGGCTCCAGGCGTACTTGGCTGGAGGTTACTCAATTATTTTATGGACGAGATATTTAGACTCTGCAGCCTTTCGTATTTCTTTTTTTAAATTCTTGCTGCCCCTAAAAGTGTGTGCCTATGCGCGCACAAAGGTAATAAACATACACATATCTTATCGCTACGGTACGTCTAAGTGATAAGTAATCGAAAATTCTTATCAAACTATCAATCTCACTTATAACAAGACGAGGTCATGTTTGTATGTTACAATGTTACCGTATGCAAAAAAGTCTCCTAAAAAAGATGACAGTATTATCGCCACACTAATTTTCGGAAGTAAATGTCACAAACCCACATATCATCTTGAGTGAAAAGTATTTTATTCTTACAAAAAGATTAATATTCAATAAATAAAATACGATGAAATTATAAAAACATCCGATATTGACAACACTTATATTATGTTATTGACAACACTTATATTCTGATTTATATTCAGGCCGAGTGGTACTTTACTGACCTTCTTGTAGGAGAAACTGAAGTATTCGTCAAATAACTCACTTAAGTATTTTCAAAGTATTGCCTCGTATTCTCAATGACAGTCTTTGAGAACTAAGTTACGTAATCGGTTTGATTCTTTGAGTTTATATTCAAACCGTGCAATCAGATGAGAGAAAACCTAAATTGGTACTAGATAAATTTATTTGTACGCTAATATGAAAAACAATCGATTGTTAGCTCAATATTATAAATTCTGGTACTATTTTAATTATTAAATGATAGACATAATTTTATACGACGCAAAACCCATAACACGTGTCCAGGACGACCATAGTACACAAATAGACATGCGTCTATAAAAATTAATATGGACATGGACTGTGGGCTTAGAACATATTGATAAGTAAGTTGCGATGTTGTCTTGGTTTAAAGTAGGAAACTGCTAGAAACATTTGGTCGAGGTAAGCTTTTATGATGCGGCAGACACGGGTTTATTACTTGGTCGTAAATAGCGAAAACTTAACCCAAACGTTTGACGGGCGGCGATGCAAATTCTGTTAGTTACAATTTTTTTTTTAATGAATCAGGCTGACAAACAAGCAAGCATTTACAGCGTTACAGAACTAGTAAATGCGTTGCCAGCCTTTAAGGGGGGAATATTTGTAAGTGGAAGGGACGAGGAGTGAGGGGCGGGAAGAGGAGAGGTGGGGGGCCACCGGCCACCCCAACAAAAACACATAATACTACAGTTTGCGAACATACTAAAACACCCACATCAGATTTTAAAAACCAAAAATCGTCATTGATCAATTCCTACTAATCTTTTTTTTATGGATTAAGCTGACAAAGGAGCAAGCGGCTCACCTGATGGTAAGTGATTACCACCACCCGTGGACATTTGCAGCATTACAGAATTAGCAAATGTGTTGCCAGCCTTAAAGAGGGAAATTTTGGGGTGTGGGATAGAGGAAGAGGTAGGAAAGGGAGGGGTATATAAATACTTATAAATACTTCCTACATATAAATACTTCCACTTTACGCCGATTTTATGTGAGGTCGTGCGCGCTATCCGGTTCGAGTCGGCCCATTCAGCAGCAGGAACAGCTTCATGGCTCTACCACCATACAAATATGGGGTTCATTATAAAATCGTCGCGGTCGTAATAAAAAGTCCTAGTAGAAAGTAATATTGAAAAAAATAAAAAATAATGGCTAATAGTTACATCTTTATTAAATTATTCAGGCGAATTATAAAACAATTTTACAAGCTTAGATTACCGCTGACGTGAATCTCTTCGTAAGCATCAAAAAGTTTTAAAGTAACTTCTGCATATTTAACTAAACTTAGGTAACTGTGTCTTTAATTAAGAACATGTTAACACTAAAAAAACAATTAAAAATTAAAACAGCGTATAAATAGAGTATGTTGAAATTAATCGATAACAAAATAAATTACCATACTTATTACAGTTCTGTAAATGTCAGCAGTGGTAATATCAAACTGCGGATACTAAGAGTGCTCAACCACTTGGTTTAGATCAAAATCACGTTCTTTACAATGTCTGCCCGCTATGCTATCGATATTGGGTATACTACATCGGTAGGCTGGGTGTGTAGTGCAAAGGGATACCCGTAGAATATCCCGAAGATATCTCAAAGCAGTGGTCAATTTAAAGTAGGAGGAGGTTTTATTGAGTACACATAATCGCGTCTTCTCCGATGACATAATTTAAAAACCAAAAAAAAAAAAGGAAAAAGGCAGTAAAAGCCTATGTCTATCCTTTATCATGGGTACGTATTCGGGCGGAGAGACAGACGCTGAAGTTTATTCCATTCCTAAGTTTTCAATGATTTACCTGATTACTTATAAATAATACAAAGTAACTTAATACAGAGAAAAGTTCTCGCCCGGAGTAACGTTAGCTGTATCCGATAAGAATTGTAAATATCGAGATCAACAAAAAAACGCAAACATGAAAACGTACCTTTACATTATAATAAATAAGTAAGGCATCACTAAGACAGCAATTAAAATGTGTACAGTAGGTTAACATTGGTAAAATAAATAAGCTAAGTAAAACTCTGAAACATCAAGTATGTGTATGCGTCATATAAGTATAACAAGTCGTCAGTCACATTTTAATATATTTTATTAAAATCATCTGTTATAGAGAAAAGAATGCTAATTTATCTTAAACGTTTGAAACACCTGCCTGTTTTTTTTATTAGTCTGTAAATGGAATATAAAAATTTAAGCACTGGCATTGATTCATTAATTAGTATTAATAATACTACTTATAATTTGGTAATAATTTATTATCTCAACCATTTTAATATTTATTATAAACATATAATAGCATTACTAAATAGCAAAATGTACCTTGGAAAATATTAACCACCTACGCCCAAGTTAATACATTTTGCGTTAAGCCACACACCACTTTACGTAAAACTCTATCAAAGTTAGATGATTCGGAGGCAACGAAGTCTATAACAACCCATACTTGGTAATGATATTGTGCCGAAGTCCCCATATCGCTTATTCAAGTTAGCAAATTTGTTGCGTAGCGATATTCATTATATATGAAAATAATCAAAGTGGCTGTCTTTATGGATCAATTATTATCGATTTTAACGTTAATAAACAACAAAATATAATTATTTAGCGGCAGAATTAATGTCCGAGGCACGGAAAAGCTATACACGCATTCCTTCTTATACATCGCCTCACATTTGTTTACATGTGGAAACACAAGTCCCCCCGCGCTCTATGCGTACATACAGTGTCAGTGTTAAGTCTCGTTGTGACTGAATGAGAGAATCAAACCTGACGCAGTTAATCAAGTGCCTGCTGTGTATCAAACGTCAGACAGGTCTCAAACAAGATTAGTTATATTTGAAGCAGGGTTCTATTAAAACGTTTTCAAGTCGCTGTAGAAGAAATTCTCAGTTTTTGCCACCTGTCAAGTGCAAAATCCCTTTGTTGGATTCAACAATGCACAAGCTTGACTGGGATTATAATCCCTGATACAAAGGGCAAACAAAATGTCGGGAAGCAACAGTCAAGAAGTCTGCATTTAGTTTTATTTTAACAGTGTAGTATACATCACTTTATAACAACTTTTTACAGTGATAAAATTAAAGTCTTGTTAATACAAACATTTGTTTTTTGTCACACCAATACCACCCCAATCAATATTGTAGAAAAGGGGTGAGCAAAAAAGTGTATTGGTTGAAAAAGTCATCAACATTATATAGGAAAATATTTAAATATTATTCCTCAACTCCTTGAAAGTAAATAGGGGCTCCGCTTAGTGTGTACGTTTAATGCCTCGAATCATTTCAGAAAATTACGCAGTGCAGCTTGCCTTAAACGCCTTATGACCGTCGTAAAACTTTCTTGAGAACGTAAATCATCCGAATAAGCATTTTTAAATTTTATCAGATAAAAATGTAGGAAAATTATTTTTCAGATCTTTTTTTATTATTTTCTGAACTACTACTTATCTGTGCAAAAAAATGAATTTTTCAACAACTTTTGAGTAAAAGTTTGGTTACATAATCTACACAATAGCCGTTGCTATTGTGAGGTTTTTCATTTAAGACCTAAAATTATGTTCAAGAAGTTTTAATCGTTTTTAAAAAACAATCGAAAGCAAAGAATTTTTTTTACGAATTAGTTTAGAATGGAATAATGATTTCAAATAACGAATACTCCAGTCGTAACATATTGTATTAAAGTGTGAAAATCTGCGGATTCTGTTTACAAACTAAGAATAACAAACGTCGTGGTAGGTAAAAGTCCGCCTAGTCATGAAAGCGGTCGTTTGGTAGCACCCAGACAAATCGATGCGAATACGCATGACGCGTTAAGAATAAAGCATGGTGAGAATCACTCTGACAGTTAAGTGCTTTCAAATTTCCACTATATATGATTCTTCATTAGTCGGTTTGTTCACGTTCCAGAAATATGGGCCGTAAAAAAAATTGTCACCTCAATCTGAAAATACTCAAATTTAGAAAAAAATCACTAAGAAGCAGACTAACTTAACGTAAAAATATCTTTATTTAAAAAACATGACGCTCGAACAATGGACAATCGGTGAATAAATAGTTTTTACTCTTCTAATGTCTAAACATACAACTTGTCATTAGGATGACAATCTTTTATGACAGGGATGGTTATGTTTTATCACAACAAAGTCTTAATGCAAACAAGTTCTTGCATAACGAATGTATTATTCTGTTTATAAGGAAAAAAACCTGCTATGTAAAGAACTATTGTGCCACAATACTTAGTAGTGCTATTTGTATTAATAATACTACCTTAGTTTACTTTTCTTTATTTTGCTTACAAAAATGCTATAATCAAGTTATTATAAACACATCAACACTGTCTAGGGATATTTTGAATTTACTCAATTATCTCAAAATTTATTAAAGATAACATACAA
>DWHO01001328.1:0-15800 GCA_018247575.1 Eurytides lysithous rurik
ACATTAATCATAAGAGAAAAATAAATTTAATACAATCTTGTAAAATAATAATATAGTGTAATATTTATTACATTATTTCAAGAGACGGCTTTATTACGGTAAAACACATGACAATTATGTTTACGGCCATTTTAGTGTTGCAAAAATATTCTATTCGATATTGTAATGTAATATAAACTAATCGTAAAAGGGCTCTTAAAATCTCTGAATAGTTTCTAGTCCTACATAAGTCGTATATCATCTCGACTTTAAACTCGTGTCGCAAACTATTACAACAATTTTGGGCTACGTTTTCCTGTCTAATAAATAAAGTCTGAGTATAATTTAATGACGACTAGATTAAACAACAAATCCAAACCTGACATAACTTAAAAAATTATTAACTATTGTATGTAAAAATAATTAAAGCAGTAAACACAACCACAGGTGACGATGAAACTTTAGTTACAAAAAATCCATATATCATTTGGCAAAATTTGTTATGTTTAATTACTTCATTATTTGGAAACGGATACCGCAATCGTCAATCGACTTGATAAAACGACGATTTTACTATGCTAGTTGGATCGTGGTGATATATACAGGATACTGTATATACCAATGATAATTGGCATGGAATAAATCACATATCACTTTTAAAATACCTGTTTCGAATATTTTACAGCAGACTGACGTATATAATTCTTTAATATGATAGACTTAAAACATAAATTACCGATTGTCACTGAAGCTACAAAGTTGTTTTAAAGCTTTTGGTCGTTTAGAATTAAAATAGGTAATATTTTATTTAAATAAATTATTTTTTGTTAAGACAGTTATTTATTCCGATATTTCAGTTGTTTGCAGCGAAACACTCACTACTATACCAAGACAGAAATCAAGGTAATGTTTTTTTTAGAAGAAAAAGTGATCAAACGATCAGGTGTAGTGGTTAGCGCTTCTGACTGCAAAGCCGAAAGTCGTGGGCTCGATTCCCACACAGGACAATTTATTTTGCGCGGTGAGAATAAGTATTCGTTCTTCATCTGGGTGTCATCTATATAAGTATTATTCAAATTATATAAGTATTAATGTCAGTTGTCATAGTACAGGCTCTGCCTAGTTTGGGATCAGACGGCCGCATGTGAATATGTGGCCGCATAAATATTTATATACATATATTGTATAGACACAGAACCTTGGCCCTCTTGTCGAAATTTGAAAGAATTTTTGCGGTGTTTTCTCTATAACTAGTAAGTACGATGACAATCTTGCTCTTTAAACTGATACAGCTCAAACATTACTGATCGGCGATTGAAAAACTGGCAATTTAGTCGTTTACTCAGGCGTACTCTGCAAGAGTCCTACCTCTTAGAAATAATTACGATATTATCATAAGAAAACCCACAAATTTCCAATACCTCGCAAGATCTAGGTATTAGATATATTTATTATATATGATATTTGCACCTAATAATAACCGGCAGTTGTACGCCACACTCATTCTTTATTTAATGAACTTCGCTATGAACAGGTTCCAGACTTACTGTCCAAAACAATTACTGACATTTAACTGTGAGAACGAGCTTAGCTGTACTCATAATTGTCCCGGCCGTTGTACCCGCGTTGGAGGTCACCGTAACATCTCTTAAGGTCTCGGTTTAAACTTAGTATATCTATATGGACAGTTTTGTTACTTTAACCTCCGAATGACCCGGCGAAAATAAAATGTTTGAACCTCTTTGGCATTATTAGTAATTGAAAACGAGCAGAAATTATCTTTACTATTAGGAAAAACAATTCTGATTAAAGAACCAAGCCTTTTTAGGATTCTGATGGTTTCATTATTACATGTTTTCGCTATAAAACTGTCATAGATCCTGAATCGTTATCTAGTTAAATAATTGCCTTATTCTAGTACCAAAGAACGCGTATATGTTTTTTTACATACAATTGTAACTCGAAAGCACAAAATACAATCATACGTACACAATGCACGCGAAGCCATAACTTACACCGTGTGGGCCGTGTTCGATGATGGTACAATAAAACGTCTCGGGATAGCAGCGTGGAGGTGGCATTACAACCTCCGCACTCTAGGACATTCTTAAGATAAATCTTATTCCAAGTCACGTATTAAGTTTTACATCAAACGTATTTCCTCGTCGCCCAACGCTCGAATGTACTCTGTATTGGTTTTAACAAATTTAATTCGATATTAAAACGTATTTCGAACGATTAACGCAAATACTTCAATCATTACATCTTGTAAAAATTGAATACGTGAACACCAAACACTCTATCAACGAGCGGTCGTGTGCTTACCGCTTACTTATAATACAAAAAGTTTGACTTGCTGAATAATAAGAGGGCGACGACCTTACGTTTCATTTAGAGATTTTCCGTACAAACTTTAAAACGGTCCTCATCGGAATTAAGAGCGTCTTTTTTTTATATTTCGCCCGCGTAAAGCAATTTACATTGGACGCTCAATAAGCAACAACAGGTTTCCTCGAATATCAGAACGGACAATTCGAACCACTTTGAACAACCGACCGGTCACGAAGTAATAAGATGGCATTTTCGACTTTTGACGTCGCTCTTGAACGGCAACAAATCACACAAAGGTGCGCCGACAACAATGCTTTTGGGAGATATTAGCGATTCCGTTATGATCGGCTATTTGATTCCGCCCAGACGAGATCCGGCGTATGCCCCCGGATAACTGTCTCGACTGGGAACGTGTTCGGAGATATTAAACGCGAGATAAATAAAATAATTATGAGTTATGAAAGCAAACGTTGTAAGAGCGCGCGTTATTTAGCACGAATCTTTGGTATTCTTTTATCTATTTGATCTTTTCAATTATGAGCTCTCCGAACGTTTGTAAGCGGCTTTGCGTTCTTATTTCGTATCGATGCTATCAAAAGATCCCCCGAAGTATTTGATAAAACATAGCGAAGCTTTTAAATTTGTTTCTTAAAAAAACATCTTACGGATTGCCTGTATTCGTTTACTTCTTATAATATTTATATCGTTATTTTCTTCGATTTAATGTATAATTGAAACACATGACATTCGTGACTGCGATATTAAGCTAGGTATCGCGTATTTTTAATGACCAATTCTTATCGAAACCGTTCTGAGCAAGTGAAATTTATTATTCGGAATAAATATTACCTACCTACTTCAGTTCAAAACATTAGTGTAAAGTCAACTATGTATTATTACAAAACAATTACTTATTAACTAGAATGCACATAATTTAGTTAGCGAAGGAACGCTTGTAAATCCGCATATCAATACGGCCTGGCTTCAATTCAAGTGGTTTCACAAATAAAGTATATACATACCAGCGACGGACCACATGTTCGTTTCATATGGTTTTACTGATAACAAACGGTTACCGTCGCCAGCGTGACTACTACATTACCGAGCAATTAATAAGTTGAGCACTAAATTTATTCATTAATTAATACACACTTTAACTGGCTCTGCTGCCTAGTAGTAAATGCCCTCGCTTTGCAAATCGGAGGCCGTGGGTTCGAATCCCGCGGAGGGCAATGACTTTGTGTTGTTCTTATTTTGGTTAGGGCATTCCGGCTAATCACCCGTTTGCCTGAAAAGTAAGATGATCCATGCGTCAAATGAGCATGTAAAAAGTCGGTCTCGGCTTGTTGTCGACCCCATCTAGCGGTGGCTTGGAAAAGTCGTTATTTAGAGGTCGGTTTAATATCACCGCCTCTGCGCCTGATCTCTCTCCGGTCGTGTTGGTTAGCCGTCCCATCCCCAGGCTATGAGAGTAAAAGAAAGAGTGAGTGCACCTGTGTCTGCGCAAAGGCTTGTGCACTATAATATATCCTGCGCACTTGGGTGACAGGCTGTAGATTGATCGAAACCGATCGGGAAGACATTATTATTATCATTATACCCACCAGTGGCGGTACTACCATACACCCTCAAAAGTCCGGCTTGTCCTACTAAGGAGTAATTAATAATTAAGTAATTAATAAATCTCAGCACATAATTCCCAAATAATTTATTTTTAAATTTGAGCGTTGCGGGAACACTAACAACATATCAATCTGCGATTTTTGTAACTTTCCATTGCTCTCTCAATTCGATTTACAACCTATACTATTTTTCCTTTGATATATTTAAAGAAAACAGCAGAACGACGTCTGCTGGGGCAGCTTGTATAAATAAACATTGGTACAAATCAATAAACATATATTTCGATCGGGGGGAAGAGTACTCTGATAGAATAATAACAAACAGTACCGAGTAATCGGTCGTCGGTTGAAATTGAGACTTGATTTATATCGAGGCACCGTCTATCTAGTCGCTCGCGGGTTGAGCCGGGCGGAGATAATGGAGGCAGCAAGCGACGATGGCGGCTCGGGCGCAGCGGAGCGAGACGCCCGCCCGACCGCATCTCCGCCGATGCCTCTTCCTAGACTCGCTTTACACCTCGCGGTGAGAAAAAAACTATGCGACGATACGGTGCGGTGATAGCTCGCCGTTCAAGTCCGGCAGAATCGCTTCAAACCTGCCGTGGCGACTAAATTTTATTGTTAGAACAACGTCTCTGTTATGTTAACAGGACGAAGAAATAATGCCCAACTTCAATACTTCTATAATATCGACCGAATAAGAGACACCGCACGGAGAGCGGCTAGGCGAGTTGGCATCACATTTTCCGTATTAATTTTAAATAATTCATTCCTTCAAAGTTGCATAACCAACTTGCATAAACCCTTACAATTAAAAGGTAATAAAATCATCCAAATCGGTTCGCTATTGGCGGACATATCGTATACTTAAATGAAAACTTCTGACGGATGCAACAAAGATGACCCTTTAACAAGTAGTTTAAGAATATAAGTGCAGTATTTTAAATAAGACTAAAAGTTCCAAATGCCGCATGACTGCGCTGCGTTCGTCACTAGAGATACAAGGTCTATTTGTATGTCCAGAAAATTCTTTAGCAACATGTCCCTTCTAACTGAAACACGGTTATGCTTGCTCATTACTAGTTTGCGGTAGCATAACTGACAATACCGGCACCTCCCCGGAAAAAGTCTGCAAAAGAGTCCCACTACATAGAAAATGCAATTAGCCTCACAATTAAAGACGAATACGTCTTTAAACCTTGCATAGAAAATGCAATTAGCCTCAAGTTAGCCTCAAAGTTAGTACTAATATGTCTTCAAACCTTACCGTACATATGCGCTCATTAGCGCACGCGTTGATATGTTGCAAACGAAGTTTGTGTAAAAGTCTTAATTCTTACATCATTCAATGACCACTGCATGACGTGTTAATAAAAATCGTTAACCAGATTATTATAAGGCGTTAATGCAAATTGCATTATCAACATTAAATCTCCATTTTGAGCGTTGAGGATCGTTAAAAACTGTAATTAAGTTGGCAGCCCTGACGAGTGACTTGTTTCAAGATTTCATATATTTTCATTAGTTTTCTTGAATACTAGGAGTGTTAAATAAATCTTATTTAGGGAATCGCGGTTGTGCAAATCAATCAGTTTAAGGTATGATATTGATAAAATAATAAAAAAATATATAAAATTAAATCCTTTACCGTTCGTGCACTGTTTTATATAAACTATTAAATAATGCACGTGGTTTCGTTAACATTAGGCGGTGTAATTGCAGAAAGACACTGTACATAAACGGTATACTTATAAATCACACAGTAATATACCAGCGAATCGTGATAATGCCTAATGAGACACTGTCGGCTATGTACCGAGTACGGAGTGCCAACCTGTGCCAACGAACTCCAGAGGTTAACAATAACAACTTCGAAGATTTAAATTCAGTTCACAAGTTATCTCATTTCAAGTTCTAGCGTCTCTACGTAAACTTTGACGTAGAAATCGATTTTATTTTATATTTACATACGTGTTTCTTCAGATTTTACTTACCCCCTAATTAACCTTTTGTCATATGCTAACAGGATTCTTATTCTATCGTTATTGTCGACTTACAAAATAGCAAAGCGTAGACGGTGACTTTATTAAAATAATTATATTAATCGTTAATTCAGCGGGGTCGCCGTATACAATACACTGTCTGACTTTTATATTTCTATGTAATCGTGAGCTTGGAAACTGAAGGGGTCTGACCGAACATTAGATTATCCAAAGGGTTGGCGAATCTAAGCGCTGGTAATAATGAATTGAACCCCCGACAATGGATTCTAAGCGGCAGCTGCTAAACGCTATTTGGCTTACAATCTGTGACATCATTTTTATATGTAAAGTTATTTTTCTAAAGAATATACTTTAGAAATGTGCTTAATATTACAGAAGAGCCGTTACCCAATGATGGTGTATGTGATTCGGACGGATCGGGCACCCGTGCAAAATAATATTATCCTCAATAATAATAACTATATAGAAGATTGCTATGCAAAGAAACAGTTCCTGTATCTTAAACTAGGAATTTAAAGGATACCATCAGAAACCAAATGTGCTCTACAAAATTGAATAAAACAATTTCAATAATAAAATATTATACTTAAAGCGTAACAAATAGAGAAAATGTAGTGTATTATATTACCATTCAATTAAATTTAGCGATTGCATTACAATTTATATTTTCTTTGTATGTCTTTTAATATTCTGTTAAAATTTTTGTTGGTAGCTATTACTACTTATAATAATGATTTTTTTTAAACGCTGCCCTTATTGGGAGATAGAAATGTCTTATGTTGTAAGGGTTTTACATACATAAATTTTATTCTGTATTTCGTACAAATATTTGCGCCGGCTGGGAATCAAACCCACGACCTGCAACGCAGAAGCCAATAGCTTAGCATTTGCACCAAACGGTCATCAACGTATTGGCAAGGGCTTTCGTAAAAAATAGTAATGCGAATGGTAAACATAACCAATTTTAAACAAGACTATTGTTGAGAGAATTAAACTAAAATTCGTAAATGATTAAGTACTATAAATGAAAATTGCACAATTTCATGAAATTGATTCGTCACTGAAATAATTTCGTCATTAATCATGCAAAAAGCGTATATAACCACGTCAAGAAATATTGAGTGCACTAATTCACAATAATTGTGATAGTCTCGATTGAAGCAAGATCGAGCTGATAATTATTATTAAAACTAAAGTAATATTTATTAAACTATGACGTGATAACGTTTGAAGAAAACATGTACCAAATGTAGCTCAAACACTTGGGCTAATTTGTTATTCCTTATATAACTCATTAATATTTTATTTAAAACAGATGAAGTCATAAGCTATCATCTCGACAGACTCGGAGGGGTCGGCGACCTTTTTGATTAAGGAATCATCAATCATGATCGTACCTACTTGGGAGGATATCGCGTTTCGCAGTATCGAAACAGATATTCTATACATAACACATGTACTAAACAGACACTGTACGAGATATTAAATTCAGATTAAACATGTCGGTGCGATTGTCTAATGACCTCCGCCGGACTGTTTACTTGAACAAAGATCGCGAACTACTCAGCGTTATTGTTTTCGTACATTAATGTTAGCGAGAAATGTTTAGAATAATCAATATCGACGCAACATTATTCTTAATTTCATTTAGGCACGATGTCGTCGTGTAAACGGAGTTCGTACGAATAAATCACGTCATTACCGTGCTAACGTAATGAAACTCGTTAAGGAAAACCGTTTCTGTTACTAGTCGAATCGCACGCGAATCAATTTCCGACCGGCGATCCAATCATCTCCAGACCTTCAACGAGGTCCGTAACCCGTCGGCGCGGTGCGGCAACGCGACAATTAATGATTATTCAATGTTAGAAACAAACGATTTCCGGCTGAGCGAATGGCCGAAAGTACAAAGCCGACAATTAGCTAGTGCGCTGCGGCTTTGCCACTATTTATAATGCGAGGTGTCAAAAAACCGATGTGACCTTGGCGCCCCCGCGCGGCCGTCGTTACGTTCACCTCGGCTCAGGTGGGGCCCGCGGGGTTCTAAAATGCGCCCTACAGGTATCCGAACACGACACCGTTTGGCATTACGATAACATCATAACATCCGTGCTCTCAATTGGTCGCTCCAAATCGAGGCTATTCTAATACGAGCGGCATTCAATCTCGGCGATAAACAAATCAAGTCTTGTCAATAATGGGACATTGAATCACTATTATCACTCGTCAAACTAATGCTATTGATGTTAATACAACAAATATACTGGTTGTTGACGAGTGGCGCGAAAAATATAGCAACATTTCTTTAATGCCTATTTAATTATATACAGCACCCGCATGCGAGATAAACTCGAAGGGAGTTATGTGTGATAGTTTTAATCCTCCATCAGTTAAAGTTAATTTTATTGAAGCATTAGCCGTTGTTGTGATGCGGGTCACTATTAAAATATGGATTATGTTAAATCGATAACTGAATTTGTC
Organism: Eurytides lysithous rurik; assembly: GCA_018247575.1. Lineage (NCBI taxonomy): Eukaryota > Metazoa > Arthropoda > Insecta > Lepidoptera > Papilionidae > Eurytides > Eurytides lysithous. The sequence goes on from DWHO01001328.1 coordinate 8,417, forward strand.
CGGGACAAACGTGCACTAAGAAAGCTAGTTCTTGTCGTTGGTTTTACGTTAACACGGTATTAGATGCGTTTTGAAATAAAATAAATAAATCAGTGTTCGTCTCATTTCTTTATGGTTTTCGTAATATCTATCTTCACACGCACAGAAGCCGCCAACGTACAGTACAATCCATCAAATCCAAACCACAAATAAGGTAAAGTAATATCTATAGGTAAGTGAAAAAAGCCGCTCGTATTATTGAAGTTTCAAGATTTTAGATTTTTTTAATAAGATTTATGACAAAAGAGTGTGAATGATGTTATTTTGTTTATTAAAACACTGAGACTTTAAAACGTGGCAGATTTACATATAAATAATATTTTAAGTTTCCCGTCATTCAAAAACTGTCCGGCTGAGGCGTGGCGTAGGCTTTTCATTTTCATTCGTCCTAATAGCGATAGGCATAATATTGCAGGCTTAAGCACTTCGCTTTCTTTAAGCTCAACAATGAATTGTTTGCTGATAGAAGTGCTTTATAAAATTTAAATAAATATTAGCAGTTTAAACCGTGTTGCATATATTAATTTGCGTTAAAAACAACTCTTTTCAGATTAAATAAAAAATGGTAATGAAACAATAATGCAATTACGGTTTCTATAACGCGAATTCACTGCTTAGCCGCTTCACAAGTGGAAAGTTGTGATCGGAGAGAGCATCCACTTTTACATCATACGTAGTTATATCAGCTGTAATTACGCGGGAAAGAAGTGAGAAAAAGCTCCGACGTTCGTTTTCCCACATGCGATGACTCGAACGCAATATACTGCAGTCGTTATTCAGAATAGAGTTGGACGAGTCATAAATATATCGACACCTTAGTGGTCACCAAATTGAACTATACAAAATTCACAATCAAACACTTCAGGCAACTACTGAAAACAAACTATATAGAGCCTTGGTAAACTTAACTGAAAAGTAACAAACGATTCCCATCATTATTATTACGCAAGAAATACAATTTGTAAATCAAATGTTTTTGTTTCTTTTGCTAGATTGCTAATCGATTGCTCCATGTAGTGTTTGCTTCTACTCTCCGCACCTTTGCGTTGAAATTGTTATTTGCTTAAAAGAAACTGCTCGAAACAAAAGTAATATTCTTAATAAAACTAAAAAAGTTGCCCGCAAAGTCAAGTGCACCGCCAGTGGCGGCGGCGGCAGTCCGTAGGAAATTAACTTTGAATACGAGAGAAGGCGAGTTAAGTTCGTAACTTGAAATTACATGCAATTTATGCGAAGCAAATAGTTTTATAACGGGCAATAAAGAAATTCTAGTTAAAACAGATCGTAAAAAAAAAACCGGTTTTTGAAAAAATACGTATTTTTTTTTCTTTCTTAATAATCTTAATATTATATCATTATTTTAATGTATTAAAACGATAATAGCGAAAAAACTATATTAAGCATAACCTTTATTTCAAAAACGTTAAAAATCCAATCTAAATCGACTATTAGGCGACCTAATGCTGTATAAAGTTAACAAACAGCCTTATCATATAATGTCGTATTTTTTCATAGTCAAATGAACCGACGATATATTTATTAACGTTGTTATATTTATGACATTCATTAGGTTAAATTTATTTAAACAAAATTTAGAGATATAATTGTTTTCGTTATAACACGATCGTCGCGTAAGTGCAATATTTGAGCGTGAATTTTGCCTTGTCCTAATTTAAAATAAAAATAAAAAGTTCGACGGTAAAACTGAACAAAAATGAACCAATTTTCTCATGTTTACTCGCTCGTTATAATGAACGGCACGTTCTTACATTCTCGGCTACATATATCATGCATTGGGCTTGTCAGTCGATGCGATTTACCATCAGAAGTGGTCTCTTAAACCGGTCGGACCGGCGCGCCAGTCTCTTCGTCGAAACTGTTGTATCCAGCAGCTTTAAAATTGTTTATGCCGTATTACTTTACATGGTGCACCGTCAACTTTAAATGGAAAGAAACGAAGCCAGACTTTTGGTTTTAAAGACGTCTTTAATAAACTTATCGGCTAATAGTTGACGATTCGAGATTTGATTATCAACCTCCTAGCGACTTCTTTTATGACATGCATTCATATATTATATAGATTTATAAATATCTAATCGCTTTTCCCGATATTAAAGATATCAAATAACGTTTGAATGTTTCCAAGAAAATTTAGATATTCGATGTTTTAAGTATTATATTAATCACACGGGTTAAAAAATTGCAAACATTTTACCATCAAACGGCCAAAATATCTATCGTTTTATTAGAGTATTTAGCGATGGTCGGCCGAACAAAAGAATTAGGATGTTCTAACACAAATGTCAATCATGTGATCTCACGCATTATGCGAACAAAAAGATCACTCTCTCGTGTTCAGCATACACTCGTCAAGAACAATACCTTTAACAATGGAAGCAAATACTGTCGAATGTGTCTAATTTGTCGCGATATCGGATTTTCTTTTCACGGTAAAAATAGATCATATTCGCTGTCACTATTCACTATTGAATGGTTGATATCAGGGAGCGGTCTTCAGCCCCTCGCATCGCGCCTTTATCTCCCTCCCAACGTCAGATGATAGATTACGTATTGTGCTCTTCTGGCAACTTACGTCACGATAAGTGTTTGGAAGTATTCGAGCCTATACGTAGTTATTTTCGTAACGACGGCATTCGGCGTGGATTTTGATGGTGCGTCCATAATGCGTCCAATTTCGCAGAAGAAAATCACTTTATACGAGCTGGGAACGAAAACAAGATTCTTATAACAAAATAACATCTAACTGGCTTCATTTGTCGCTTCTTTGAATACATTTTTCAAATGAAATCAATTACGAACATAACAAAATGAAGTCGCAAATACTCACATCGTTTAACCGAAGTGCTACATGTTTTCGGTTTCCTAAATTTCCGGATGGGAAGTTCTAATAAATTTTCCACCGTCACCTTGAACGCGTGCGTCGCGATAAGAATTACTCATTCGATGGTGTTCCTCCCACATTGTATGTATGTTACTAGGTAGCCATTTAGCGGCAACTAGTCAAATATAGGTTAAGGCATTGTTTATTAACTAATCGACAATAGACATGCGATCAGATATTTGTTTGCTATGAAAAAAACAAAAACAAAAATTGCATTCGGTACTTTTTTTGCATTATTGAATAAAAATAAATTTTTAACTTATTTTATTGAACTTTATGATAAAGCCATAATTTTAATGGATAATTAATGATGGCTGTAGCAATAATGTAAAACGAGTGACGTAATTTAAAGCGTCAGTCGTCCACAGACAATCTGTTATCCAAAGAGTCTTTAACAAACACGTACGATGCACACGAACTAACTGCATAGCTGTCGGTAAGCAGGGGTGCATCATAATGGATAGCCAAAAAAAGAGAAACAGTAATGGATGTTATCTATACACGCGTTAGAATAATATTATTATACGAATTAAAATATATGCATGTTACGATAGAACATTTACAAGTATAAATATTTTAAAGTTAATAAGTCAAGGTCCTAATTTATGGAACTATTAAAGTATACTATATACAAGAGAAACAACCGACGAATTCAACATCAATAAATCAACTCTAAATTTCGCAAAACAAATGTAGGTAAACAAAACGTTTATAATAATTATGTGTATTGTGTACGGGGCAAGGAGACATCGGGCCGCGGCGCCCGGTCAAGGTATCCGGGCCAAAGGTCGATGACAGCGCCGCATCGGCTTTCGGAGTCTACAATCCACCAGTAGCTACAACTTACCGCCAAATTGTACGTAAACAAATAAGAATCCAACCCATTAAACTCCGCGATTTCATTCGCAACGACGAACTGGGAATGAATAAATTAATCTAACTGATCCATTAATAAAACTTTAGACCCCAGCAGCCAACACTTACGAAATGTAAACAACACAATTTTCCTAAACAATGTTTATGTTTCAATTTATTAAATATATTCAAGTATTTATTAAACAATAATACAATACACAATATTACATATATTATATATATACAATATTAGATAATACAATATACAATAATTAAACAATACTTGGAAAGATACTAATGAACTCGACTTAAAGAGGCAAAATACAAGACCAACCTGAGGAAATGGATTCATTTTCAGATTTTGGCGTCGTTGGCGGCATGGGCAAAGGCATGGAGGGCAGCGATTGTGTCGGGGGTTGCTGTTGCTGCTGCATATTGCAGGTATTGCCGAGCAATGATTGTGCAGTGTTGTAGGTAATTCCATCGTCGTATCCCCATAGCTCTAGCCCCCCGTATTCGGGTGAGGCCAGCGATTCTGGCGACATAACCATAGCCGGCGGCAGTCCCAAAGCAGACGAAGAAGTCACTTCGGACGAACTCTCCTCGAGCATTCGCAGCGAATGAAAGCCTCCGTTATTAGACCAGCGGCGTCTCATGACGATGAGCGCATTACACGCACCCGAAGCCTCGATAGACGACGCACATCCTCTGGTACTCCTATCACTTCATTTTTGCCTCGCACTGAACTATCAAAAAGCTATACTAGCGACATTCACTCGTCTACGCGTCGAAACCGAAACGAATCGCTTCTCACAGTCCCGATAGTTTCACTGAATAATATTAGAAATGTTGCAATATTATCTATTTATAGACACAACACAATATATGCAACAGGTGAGGTGAGCGTTACTTTACACAACTTTGTTCGTTGATGTTTGTGAGGTTACCGCGTACGACTGCGACAAGAAATCAAGCACGTTGCGCGCGCGCGACCACCGTCAACGGAGTACATAGAGCGAGCGAACAAGCGACGCGGCCGCTCTCACTGCCACGGTCGAGCGTGACGTCACGCCCCCCGTCCCGCCCCCGTCGCCCCGTCTCCGCGCCGCGCAGCCGTGGCACAGAAAGTCAAGTCACCGGCGACATAATGTAGCGCGCCGATAACACCCTTGGTGAAATTTATGAAGCAGCTATACTTGCTTTATCAAATCTACTTCGCTGCTTGTTACGCAACTTTTGAACTTGAAAAAGTATTTTGTGTCTCTACTGCTTCTGACTGTCATTTTACGTCAGAGAAATTTATTAATTGTTGCCTAATATATGTTACAAAATAAAACATTGTAGTTTTAGTAGAGAAATTGTAACTGTTTCGAGTTATTTATGCTTGGTGAAAAGAACGTATTTTTTTTTAAGTTAAGCCCATGTACTAGTTAAATTAAAGTAGAGACTATTGAATACATTTATTTACTACGCATAAATGTATTCAATAGTGCGTAACAATGTATTTGTCATCTTTAGATGCTAATGATAAACAATATGACTGGCCCGTTTTCGTAGTGGTTAGTGCTGCAAAGCCAAAGGTCGTGGATTCCCGCAGAGGACAAGAATTTGTTCTGTGCCTGGGAGTTAATTATTCATATTAGTATGTATTTAAAAATATATATAAGTATGTATATTAATTGTTTGGTTACCATAGTACTGACTCAGCCCAGTTTGGGATCAGATGGCAATGTCTGATATGTCCTACGATTTTATTATTATTATTATCATAATTAATATAAAGAAGAAGAAAAAAGAATCAAAAACATTACAACACGTTTGTTACTAAATATTGTGGAAAATCTGAGACACCGCCACATGACATCGCTGTGTCCTCCGAGAGATATTAGCACGACGACCTACATGGTTACATCGAATTTAGGTTATCTCACCCGGCGGTAAGTAGGTATAATCTTAGCATTAATCTTTTTTTATTCGATCAGTGACAAAAGCTACCTTCATTCACACTGAAAGGCCTTGCTTCTTTTTACATAGAATGTAAAGGGTAATTAAAATTCGCAGGTTGAATGTGCATAAACTGAAAACAAACAGGTTTCTTAAGTACAAAAAATATTTTTGGCAAGGAAGATGGTTGCACCTTATGATTATTTCCTTAACCTATATTACTTTTGTTTACAATTTAAAAAGTATGATTGATAAAATCATAGAAAGTTTTGTTTATTCGACAAAAAGTTCAAGAACATTTTCGTCGATTACGTTATCACGAATTAAACATTCGAATCAAATGACAAAAGCAAACTATAATCATCACGAAAAAGCAACAGCTCGCAATAGAACGCTACTGCAACGTCCTTAAAAAAACGTCTTTAAAATCCTTATTAGAGTTTGTTTATCCAATCGTTCTATGCTATCGTTTCGATAGAGATTAAATAAATGAAAAAAAAAATATTTTTTTGCGAGCGCACAATTATTACCCGTTGCAACTTCAAATTCTATTATTCAAATTACCATTGTGGGCCATGGAATAACGTCCGTGTTTTGTGCTGTGTCAAATATGACGAATTGATTAGATTAGACATTTGTGCGAGGCGGATTTATGTCCGAGCTCAGCATCCCATCATCGCATCACGTGTTCGCGGTGCGTTGACCCTTCGGTGTTTTGGATACACGAATACTTCTACGCGCGCAACGCTTCCGTATCGCACAACCGACGAAACTATTTATCAGCAAATTAAACAATCCGGCAGGTGTGACGTAAAAACGAATCATTCCAACTTAATCTAACTCCAACTATACGGTTATCACGTAGGTGTTGTCATTTTTATTTTTGACAGGACAATTTATTTCGCACGCTCCAACGTGTTCCGAAATGTTGTCGCCGAGTTAATTGAAGAGTTAAATCTATGATTCATAGAAGCCATCCAGCATAGTATTAAACGGTTTTGAAGTCAGTGAACGACTAAAGAAAACAACTAATCACGTCGCCTCCGCAATTCGAGTTGTTTTTCTGTAAACATTCGTGACTTGTCGAAAATTGAAAGAATGAACGAAATGAAAGCGTCGAACCGAAAAAAAAAACATTTCATTTTCTCCCACCGTATTTCATTTCATTTCGTTACTAAATTTTTTTCGAGACTAGACACATTAAGAATATATTTCAATACAAATTTTAATAACACTCTCATGACAAAATAAGCAATAAGTTATATAAATAAATGGCAATATATTTGTGCGTCTTCTCGTATTGAAAAATATTAAGTATGGCAATATAGAAAAATACTTATATAATGTATCTATATATTATACATAAGTATTTGTCATTACAAATACTTATGTTGAACATTTTCAATGCCATTGCTATTAGATTTTTTTTCAATAAGTGGCAACACAAACAAATGGGTTCGCGCATCCCACACTACGCCCATCGACAAAATATTTGAGATGGTATATCGCTATCTCTGATAATAACGCTCACAACATTAGTCCGGGTGCCGTCCCGCTTGGGGACTCCGCTTCCACCTCGCACTCCCCCAAGCGATACCGCACCGCTGCCCACTACTTGCCCCCTTTCTGTAGTAAAGGGGCGCA
>DWHO01001329.1:0-15800 GCA_018247575.1 Eurytides lysithous rurik
TGTGAGAATCGTATAGCCTATATCGATCATATTTTTATATCCACCATTATTTGTTTAACATGGCTGATTTCTCCAAAAAAATAAAATAAAATAAAATAAAATAACCATACGATTATTATATTAGGCATTGTTTATTTATTTATTTATTTATTTATTTATTTATTTACACTTCATTGCAAAACTTTAGAGTTAGACATTACAAAGGGCGGACTTAATGCCATAGGGCATTCTCTTCCAGTAGGTGCAATAAAAAAATATAGTAATACTTCCCTAAACAAATAAAATTACAAAACAATTAATAGATAAAAATAATAAATACTTTATTTTATATAGTTATAAAATATAATACATTCATATATATACATATATTTACGTTCAACCACACACACACACACACACATTACACACACATCTACATATTATTATTAGTGGCAATGAAAACCACCTTCACAGTGATCTAAATAATAGTTACGTATAAGGCGTTTAAAAGAAACTCTGTTTGATGCTCTATGTATATCTTCCAGTAAAGAGTTCCAGAGCAGTGCAGCCTGAACAGTGAAAGAATTCGCAACGAAGGAAGATACTTCTTCCTTCGTTAAGGAATACTGAGTTTTAGATTAGACGAAGATTGGAGTTGTCTTTGACTATTCAACGAAAGGTATTGAATTTTTTCCTTTAAACAAGATGGAGAAGCTGGGTCGTTTAGGATCGAAAAAAGAAGTAGTAAAACCCTGGAGTTTCACCTTTGTTGGATTGATTTGCCATTTTAGTCGATTACGATATTCGGTGACATGGTCATACTTTCGAAGGCTAAAAATGAATCGGATACAGTTGTTACATAGGCGTTCTAACTTATTGATAAGATCTTTGTTTAAGTCAGGGTAACACACATCTGCATAATCGATTATGGGTAATACAAATGTCTGTACAGTCATAAGCTTAGTTTTAGTGGGAAGAAAATTCTTAAGATGATACAGAGTTCGTAATGCTGCAGAGACTTTACGGCTGACCTCGGTTACTTGTACCATCCAGCTCATTGTATTGTCCATGTAAAAAACATTGAAAATTTTGTTGTTGTCGTATCTGATGGCATGCAGACTCGTATAGTCTATTTTGCCTATCAATCGAGAGCTTCCAACCACCATAGCTTAACGACGACGCCCAATTATTAACAGCCTGTAGGTTAGCATTTACTTTAGAAATCGCAATATAAAGTCCGTTAAGTTGAAAAGGTTCCTTGAAAGGATGTGAAAGAGTTTATAAAAACCGAAAAAATAAGAGGAGAGAGTATACCGTCTTGCGGTACGCCAGATACAAGGTCAGCCCATTCAGAAGAATCTTCCCCCACGTGGACCGACTGCTGGCGCCCGCGAAGGTAAGATGAGAACCATTCCAAAGCTGCAGATGCAAATCTTAATGAGTAAGGATAGAGAGTAGGATATTATGGTCAACTGTATTGAAGGCATTTGAGAAATCGACAAGCACCATCACTGTTACCTTTTTATTCTCCATACCAAGTCTTAATATCCTCAGTAACCTTAAGCATCGCAGTGGCGGTGCTATGTCCAGAGCGAAACCCCGACTGATATGTGCTCAGTAGGTTATTTTTATGTATAAATGTAGAGACTTGCTTATGAACACAGGCTTCTAAAACTTTCGAGAGAAAAGGTAATATCGAGATCGGACCAAAGTGATTAGGTAGCGTAGGATTAGGTAACTTTTGGAAGGGGTCGTACATACGCCTTTTTCCAAAGCGTTGGATAATGAACTGTATTCAGAGAATAGTTGATAATATGTACGACTGCAGGAAGCAAAGAATCTATTAAGTTGGTTATCATAAACCTACTTATGTCATCACAACCTACAGCCTTAGACTTGATTGCCAAGATAGATTTCTTGACTTACACCTCATTAACAGGAGTGAATTTAAAAAGTGGAATGTGTGGAGATGGGATAGAAGCTTTAAAAGACATTGTTTGAGCGCGAATAATGGGGTCCATAGTAGGAACAGAAACAAACTGAGAATTAATCTTTTGTGGATAAAGCGAAGGACTGTTAATCATAGGAGGTGACTTGCCGACACCTAAACAGTTGAGAAATTTCCAAAGAAAGTTTAGCAGCACAAATGTCATTGTCAACCCGGGGCGTGGAGAGATTTGTAGCACGTGAAAAAAAAATAGGTGAATAAATAGATAACAGTAAATAAAAACCTTAATTTATATCTTCACAAAATATGATATATATATACATATATATGATTAAGTAACCGACTTCAAACAAGTGAGTTTTCTAATAAACTTCTTCAATATATAACTGCAAAAATGCATTACATATTTACGTATATTCCTACTAATATCAAAAATCTTGTGTTTATTTATTTGTCCTCCTTTCACACGGCGACGATTAGGTATGATCTTTAACACAGACGTAGTTTATAGGAGGGAGAGAGGGAGAGTAATATGACCTTATCAAATTAGAACAAAACCACAGTTAAAATAAATTTTGTAAAATATTAATAGCAAAAGATACCTAGAACTTGTAAGACGCAGACCCGACTGACTTCATAAACGTTGTGAGCATTGGCCTACCGGCAATGAGAGTTCTTGATACTAAACATTATATCAGAGGTAATAAACATAGAGGGGAAATTATTTGCAAAAAATTGGAATAATCATGGAAAACAAGAAAATAATGAATTTGATATGGATATACAAACACATAAATCTAAAATTAACTCGATTGCTCAATGAAAAGGTAATTTAATTATTACAATACGCGGTAAAATACACTTACATTACTAATTCCGTTTATTTAATTTGTTAATTAAATTTAAAAAATAACAGTGGGCTTTTAGCACAATTATTCAAAATATAGGACTGTTTTTGCTTACCAGGTTGGTAGACTGCCACCAGACTAAATCACGTTTGTTGACATTTAAGGCACTTTATGATGCAACGAGGTATGAGGCATGCAGGAAACTACTTATACTTACGAGTTAGACAGACATTCCAGCTACCGCAATGCCATGTAGGGTGAACAGAGTGAAAGTCCGCTCCTCATTCTATTTCGAATAGCTTTGCACTAACATGACGATAGATATAGGGGGGATATACTGCATCGTTAAATTCAAAGATATTTATAGAAAATTTTAAAATAAACAAAAAAAAAAACATTTTTTTTTTCTGAAAGCTATAATTTAGAAAAATGATTTTTATTTTACGTAGCTTTGACTTCACTTATATTTCTGAGAAAAGTAACTAATATTCAATAAAGAAAATAACAAATGTTACTGAATATTACAGAAATTATGACACGTTGTCAAACTACCACATGAATATAGAGCTATAATTAAACTTAAATTCAAAACCAAAAATACTCAAAGAATATAAATTCAAATAGAAATGTATGTAAATATATAGTTTCAATATTCTAATGATAACAAGAAAAGGTGTTTGAAGCGGGTGAAATCTAAAATTTTTTCAAGACCATTTTGCAAACGACCAAAATACTAGCTATTTTTGTATTACATAGAACAACTGTTAACATGTGTCGATTGGTAGACCACACGCGCGTAATGGGGCTTATGTTGACTTATTTATAACGAAAAGTTATACGGTTGCTCAATTCAATAATGCGTCCGGATATTGCGCCGCAATGTGCGCAAGCGCAAGCGTATGGCGAATGTATACGCTACGCTGCCACACGCTTCATATGGCTCCCCTCTTTCACGACCAGCGAGTTTTACATTGCTTCTATCTTTAAGGCATTTATTTGTTGAAACATTTCCTGTATGAACAACGGACATGTTTTGATATTAGCACTCAACGGTTTAGCACTTGCAAAAGGAGAAGAAATAGACATAGAAAACGGGTAAATTTCGTAACTTACCTAAATTATTTTGGAGTTAAGCAAACTAAAGTACACTTCTATAACGTGCGTAAAACACGTTATAGAAGTTTTAGTTTGCATATCCCTTGGATAATGTTTTTATTAAATTGCCTCCATTTTGTCACAATATAAGGTATTGCGTCATCATTGTACTTTCGTCCGTAATAATTTAACATAATAAAATATAACAATACGAACTAACCACTATAAGTTAAATTAAAATCAAATTACAATTTATCATCGTTAACAAGCTATCTTGAACTGCATAAGTCCCGTCTGTAGTTTATACGGGTCGAATAAATTAAGGATTACTAACTGAACTAATCATAATAACTTGTTAAGAAATCCGTAAGTAATAGGCCCACAGGACATTGTTAAATTAATTTATGATAGACAATATATTTTTCACGAAAATGGAACACGCTTGGCCTGACCTAAGAAATGAGAACACAATGGCGACAAGTTGTTGAAATCTCATCGTGACGTCATGTGTAGGTACTTCTGTTAGACCAACATCTACTAACTACTAACATGTTTAAATTACTATGTTCTATTTTAAAATGACTTTACTGTAGATCGATGTTTTAAAATAATTTATTAAGTTCTATTGAATTGTTTTTTATAAAAATATCTACTTCAAACTTCTTGTGCTTTTTATATAATATTTTTTTGCTCCGCTAAACACTTTTCAAATGCATAGATTTCTTCCTCAGGTCTTAATATTTTAATTTGTTTTTGCCAAATCTTTGAAAATAACCTTGTTTCCTATAAAAACACCAAGATTGATTGACTTTAAAACCACGTTTCAAACACGTAACAAGCAGAACGTCCTATTAAAAATTACATAATATAACATAATTGTAAATTGCTGTTAATACATCTACTGCTCAAATTAAATATATGAACAATAAATTACAACACGGTGCGACGCATGTTTCTTTTTGGTAAAACAATGAGCTCATGTACGCTGTTTTTGAAACTAGGTTAACGATAGGAATTCCATAAAAGTAGCAAAGACAATGGGACGTAAATTTCTACGTATCTAAAACAGTATTAAAAAAGTTTCAAGTCGCCTTGTTTGTTATTATTCGGCTTGTCGACCTGTGTTTCATTTATGTTCGATTCACGTAAAATGTTTAAATGCCTGTACCAATATTATTTCAGTTATATACAGACTTGTGACATTTTGCAAGTAAATAATAAAAACAATATCCAATGTGCCAATAACTACAGTTTTTATACTAGAACTTACGATATCGAAAATCCTAGATCCTAGTGCCATAATCAGGTCGTCATATATTCACATATGACCACAAATTTTTCTGCTTTATTGTAATTAATATTCTATTAACAAAGTCCAACTTCACTTTAACTACAAATAACGAAACAAGCCAGTGGAGCGTAAGGCAATGGGAAGCGAAAACCGAACAGCTCCATGTTTTGAATTGCTTAGCAGTGCACTGCGGTTTTCACTCAAATATCACTATCAAAGATATTAGTGATATATGGGTGAAGAACAGATATTTTAAAGTATTGTATCGAAAACATTGTCTTTCGCACCGGAACAATTGCGTGTCCATGTCTTATTTGTGTTATATCTCATCGTGTATATATATATATAGCAATTTAGAAATTTAATTACTTTGTCAAACTTACAGCCTTGGTTAAAAGTATTGAGGACGCCATAAAATTTACACGTGTCGCAAATAGGGTAGCAAATTTATTATTTTATTAATCATTAAGTAAATAAAAGGAAGAAAAAAATTATTAATCAGACCGTAATCGGCAATAAAAAGCTAGCGCAATAAATATTTATCATTTTAACATTTTTGTATTTATTTACCAGTTCGCTTGTATACACATCCGGTGATCTAGTGCACTACCAGTGTTTTGGTGATGTATTGTGATATTTTGTCAATATAGACAAAAGAAACGAACTCAGTTTAGAGAAACATGTGCAAAATTAAACTTTTGCACGAGGAACGGATATCACATATAGAGATTTCAAAAACTGTAAAAAGTTTGCGCTGATCTATGCTTGCTAATCAACGATTTGCTGCTGCCGGATATACGAATTTCGTGCTACGTTCAGTACCGTAAAAACTTAAAGCTAAATTGTATAAAGAATGATACATCAATACTTAAGGTAATTAAAATATACATCGTGTGGTCAGATAAATCAAACTTTAGGGTTTAGTAAGTCGATTTAATTACCCAAAGGCCTAAAACCATGCGTTAAAGATATTTTTTTCAAATCAATCGTAAAGATTTTTCATATCAATAGGAGCTTCGTCCAATCATTGTTATAATTTAAAAAAAAATCTACTAGATATCAACGTCCAATATTATATTTTCATCAAGAACCTTTCATACAGCACACTTATCTGCATTACTGGTCATATACAGTATTTAGTTGCTACGGTTGAAATTTTGTGGCAGCATTTTTCTTTTTAATTCTCACGCTTTGGACGTGATAAAGACAGTCGCTTATAAGCTAATTGATGAATAAACCGTGTGATGGTAAACAAATTATTGTAAAGTTGAAGAGTATACTCGACAAAAGTGAATTTTCAGTTACGCGCCAAAGTGACAACTTAATAGCTCGAAGTGTCAACAGTTTGAGTGAGTGAAGAGAACGACTTGGCGATGCCTTAGCGTCCGCCATCGTTTAAATCATTACATCATGCTGTCAGTCGCTTCGGGTAAGATTTATAAGTTATAGTCCATCCACGTTAATTTTAAATCATTATCAAACTTTGTGTTAGAGTAAGTGAAATGATGACACTTAGTAAAATAATGATATAGAGATATAGAATAACTCTATTTTTTCTACAATAATGATGACTTAATTGCAAGCATCTCATATCGCTATATTTTACTAATATAATATAATAAAATATAATTTACAGAGTATGCAAATATTTTCCCTAGGGGATGGTTTCATTACAAATTAAGTAGATGCAAAAATAACATTTTTAACATATTACAATATTATGGGAAGTCGTGGTTAAAATTCAATGTTATCACATTATAGATTTTTATGAGGATCGCCCCAGCACACGATTATGAAATAAATATTTTTTTTATTCATCAGGCTGACAAAGGAGCAAGCGACACACTTAATGGTAAGTAAATACCGCCGCCCATGGACATTTGCAGAACTACAGAACGAGCGTTGCCAGCCTTTTTTGAAAGAGGAAAGGAGGAAGAGTGAAAGGGAGGGAGCGTAAGGGACGGAGGGGTGGAGGTAGGGAGGGAAGGTGATGGGTCACCGGCCACCTCACTCACGGGACGAAACACGGAAGCAAAAACACTTCCACTTCACGCCGATTTTCTGTGAAGTCGTGGTGGTACTTATCCGGTTCGAGCCGGCCCATTCAGTAGCGGGGGCAGCTGCGTAGCTCTACCACCGCTAATAAACAAGTGGTGCAAGGTTTAGGATTGCCTTCAAATAAGGAAATTTTATAAACCAATTTTAGATTAAAAAAAAGAAACTTTTGTTTAAAAACATCATCATCATCATCTAATATCATCATCTTAATAATTGAACAATCTCTTAATATTTGAACGAAACGACACAGTTAATTCATTTTTTTTATTTTCATTTAAAAATACCATTTTCTTAGTTTCTAGCAATTTCAATTTGTTTGTACATCTATTTTTTCACTCATATTTTAATCAAAAAAAACAAAACCGTTGTTGACAGTTAGGCAGACGTTACTGAACAATAGTATATGTTATGTATAGTATACGTCAGGTGTTCCTAACACTGAGAAATTATCATTAGTAGAAAATATTCCCTATTATTATGTTTAACTTCAAATAAATTATAGTAAATAACTAACTAACTAACAAAATTTTACCTGTGCGAATGATCCATATTTTCATTCAAGCACACGTGAGCTTTTAGAGTGTAAGTAAATATATATTTGTATTTTCTAGTTATACTTTGATCATAAGAAATGCCATTATTCAATATCGGCTACCGCAAAATCTTTGACTGTTGCCAGATGTTCCTTTAAGTACAGGAAACATAAGCGTAACGTAAGTTTTCGTTTAAATAGAGACCTAGTCTCCACCTTGTTCTATCAACGAGTAATGTTCGTGCTTTGTACTTTGAACCTCCATAAACATCAATAAACATTCCACTATTTATTTTCATTTTTTGCCACCAATACGTGTGAATGACTGAAATAATCTATATGTATTGTACGTCATATAATTTTAAAATAAATAAGGAGAATCATAAACTAGATTTGATTTACAGGCATTAGTTCTGCTAGAGTTAATGGTTCGTTAGACTCTTATTCAAAACATTACTTCAGTCAAGGGTTAGGAATTGTTACAGTTGCAATACGTCGTTTTCAAGTCCCATATATAATGTTGCACGCACTCGAAGTCAAGTCGTGTGAGCCAGGTGGCCAAGCTTATTTTTAGACTACTGTTCATAAACGAATAAGGGAATAAATTTTGTTTTATGACCTCTATTCAAACGGTTTGATTCATGACGTGGGGTTGTTTGTATGTAACACTTTCACGGTGGCTGGTACGTAATATTATGTACAAGCGTACAAATTCAAAAAGTCGGAGCAAAAGCGACACGGCGCAATTGCGACGCCTGTCAGCTGGCACGCTCTGTTCATGTTCTGTGAAGCATGATATTTTTTTTGGACCTTATTAGGTTACTTTAAGACCGGTTTGTATTTCAGCAAGCATGAGTAATACAATACGAAAACTTCAGTTAGACAAAAAGTTGAATATGTTCAGTCCAACAAAAGGATTATCTATATAATAACCTTACTTTGGTATCTTAATTCTTTACCATTCGTAGTATAAAACAGAAAACTATGCGATTGAAATTAAATGTATACACGTCATTTATCTCTACATTAAAAAGCTCCACGAAGTAAGCAACACGCAAAGGAGTAAAACTTTTTAACCCCATTTTTACACATTCGAACAAAAGATCATTTTGAAATTTATCGTTGGAAGGTTCTCAATTCATATAACAATCTTTATGGAGCCGAATGTGCATGAGAAATAAATATTTGTATATAAATCCGCAATTATGCATATACAATTCAAACACGAATTTCACGTCCCGCCCCGGGGACGAGAAATTTGTATTTGAATTTCGTTTCGAGATAGCGGTAAGCGAAACACTGGCAAAAGTTTTTTAGCATACGGAATCTGTATACTCGTACATATATTAATATTTGCCTGTTTTTCCCATATGCATTCATTTACTATTAAGTTAATCGCGATTAATATATTACAAAACGTTGGATTTTCTTGGCCGAGATTTCTTAACAGGAAAAGAAAAAAATTATTGAAGATCACTAAATGATGGACGATGGTACATTATAATAATGATTTCCCGCCAGCGTTCCAAATCGTGCGCACCGAATACGTAAATCTTATGTATTTACGCAACATTATTACGCCAATTGACAAATTGCAGCAATTACCTACTATGTTACGTATAATGCCTCGTTCTCTCTCCCATTGTGTTCATTAGAAGCATCATTAGGCACCTGTGTCAGCATCTCCTGAGCACTCCGCTACTCAACTTCCGCTAGAAATGCTTTAGCCAGTTTCCCTTTTTTGTGTTGGCATCCGGTTGAACTCGTAAACAAATTATTTTGCAATTGTAATTTAACTCTACCAAACATCCATTCAAATAGTTTGTCTGACTCTGTTGCAAGTCCGTCTTGAGAAGCATGAAACTACAAGCAATTAATTTCTTTTTTGTAGGAGATAAAGTGACGGACCTGTGAACCTGATTGTAAACTTTATTTTGCAAAAAACAAGATACAATTTTAAACTGCAACAGTTCAAATCTACTTGGCTGGGTGATGTGGCCATCATGCAGAAATTTATGGCAATATACGTTTGTGCTTAGCGATAACACTGACAACTATTCCCTCCAGATATGAACGTAAGGTACGTATGTAAAAGGAACTCTATTGCATAGCAATAAAATAATTTGCAATTAATAAAAATATTCTCTTGTACCTCCAGCAGGGACTTCCTGAGATGACCACCATTAAATCGACCGCAAAGCATACCGCAAATGCAAACGTGCTCTAATAAGTTCCGGTTTAAAAAGCAATATTTCACGGAAAAATAACGTGGCAAAAAATACGTGGAAAATTACTATATGTTTTTGGTCCCCGAACGCAACGTGGAGTTATGCATTTATGAACACTTCGGTCAATTCGGTATAAATCCGAATTTCGCCATGTCGTTATAGGTTAATACCGTGCTTACCATCAGGTGTACCCGACTTGCTCGTCTCGTCACTCAATTTATTAAAAAAATATACTCAAAAAAACTTCAACACGTTTCCTTTTAATACACAATTGTTGATCAACAAAAAGATTTAACTAATAGCAAACTTAAAAGTTGGCTTCACGTTCATTGGAATTTTATTCTTGAAACGAACACGAACAATGCTGTGACAGATTGTTTTGTCCGCCGACTTACGAATACGGTTTAATCTGGTTCCCAAGGTCCGAAACAGGCGCGGCCACGTAAGAGGTCTGCGAAGAGATATCCGTTCTTGTGGCCCGCAACGCGTTTTTACTATACACAGAGCCGCGTCGCCTGTATAATACTTAATAACAGAGCCACCACTGGTTTACCAGGCTCATTCATTAAATAATTCCCAGCCATTTGTTCGCCTCAACGTAACTAAACAGGGAAAGGTGGTGTGCCGATTTATTTATATTATAAAAAATAAAGCAATTTGACTAAGTGCTTTCAGTTGATTGAGCTTTATCGCGTACGCAAAAATAAAACTTAACCTTGAAGTGAATAAAAAGGCGATACAGTTTTTATAACGACGAACAAGACGTGAAACAATAACGAGGGACGTACCGTATTGAGTTTAACCTAATTGCACAGCGATCTCAAAGCTTCGCCGCCGCAAAAGGCCCCATTGTCCGCGCCTCTGAGAAGTGGCCGCTAGCCTCGAACACGCTCTTAATTAAGTTATAAACGCGAGATAGATACAAATGAATACATAAATACAGTGACTTCATTTCACATATCTAATGTAACAGGGTACGCTCCGATAAAGCGGATATTGTTTACCATTTTAGTCTTGTCGCCGACAGACAACAATAATTTTAATGTTCACTAAACTTAAAGATTGCAATTTTAAATTTCGCAATTATATAAACGACAGTTTAGTAAAAATAATAATATTTGCCTACAAAATCATTGTTTGTCGACATTGACACTACCTTTGACTTGCCTAAATCGCTTTAAAAACTAAAGTCATAAGTAACGTTGTATAATATTACAGCTTATTTAAAACCGTATTTTGAGTCAAAATCTAAAATGTTAATATTTAATATTTTTATCAGCCTTCGCATTTTCTGTCAATACCGAACATTACACTTTGGCGAAGCTTGAGCAAGAATTTTCATTACACTTCCCGACATGTTACATTTCCCGTTTAACCGATAGATAAAATAGATTAAGGTGACAGTGAACTTGGCGAGGTATTTACAGAAGAGGCAGAGTGTAGGCGGCGCACTTGCTCTTGCGCAACCATTTGGGAAGCCGAAGCGATGTGTGCGCCGCAACGACCCATCGACCATCAACACATTAGCATTCTACCGTTAACTCCACCTGCCAAGGCAATCTGATGTCATACATACAAAACAATGGCAACATAACAGCACCCAGGGATACCCGAGGATAGCTTCACAATTTATTGCCCGGGAAAGTATGCCTAATGTTATAGGACAACGTAAACAATATCGCTGTGTAATAAATTAAATTTGTATTTTATGGATTATGAAACTTATACTTAGCAATGCCTTTATCAAGTTAGGTTAAGTTAGAGTGTTTTCTTAGTTTAAGTATGTGTCTACGTATGTAATTAGAAAAGTATATATTTTTCTTATGAATGAAAAATTATTAAATGTTCTTGTGACATAGCAGTAAATGCAGTAAAAAAAAAAGAAATATTTACTGAATTCCTACTAAGAAAATTTGCACTAGCTAGTTTGCGATAAACATAAACTTTATTAAAAGTTGAAAGATAAACTTTATTAAAAGTTGGTCCGTACCGTACCGTTGGTCTTTTAATAAAGTTTACAAACACGACATTAGGAATTAAAGAAAGAATAACTCGTAGTTATTCTTGTTAATTAATGTGTAGAAGAAAGAGAACACACCTCGTTTACAATTGAAATGATTTTACAAGTCAAGTATTGTACCATATTTAGTAAATACAAAAATTTCGATAAGAGATGACGAATTTTGAGCATTCGACTATATAATAATATTTTATATTAACAAAGTGTTTCATAAGAAAAGTGCGCAATTGAATAAATTTAAATAAAAGTAACGACAAAAACTGGAATCGTTCGATTGATTAAATAACAAGTGCAAGACATTTATATGATAACAATGCTTTCATGTCGGAGCGCAAACCCCCCGCGATAAGACTGCTCTCTCCCGAACGCAAATGACCTGCGACTCCAAGTTCCTGAGCAAGTCATTGTATTTCACTCTGGATAGCCTTTGACAACTCATTTAAATAGTAGTCACTATTTCATTTCCGCGCGTGATATTACAGCTCGTACATTTGAGTCTGTAATAAACGTAGACATCGCTAGACTTATGCACAATGTCTTTAAAAAAAATAGAACAGTTTATGAATTATAATATAAATGAGCAATGTATTCATTCACGTTACAACAACTTAGGATTTGCTATAAATTGCATAGAAATTAACAGCCAAAAGGTGAAATTTTATTTTTTGCGTAATTATTGTTATTCGAGAACAATTATATGCATTAAGTTTTTTTCTATATTAAAACGTATTTGTTAATGTTCTTTAACGTTTTAGTTATTATTAGATAATTCATTAAAAAAATAAAGAATACAAGAATTCATTAGGACTGGAGTTAAACTATTACATATTTTTACTATTATATATAACTTTAATCATAATTAAATTTATCTTTTTAATTAAATAATGACATATTTGTAAACTCATATATTTCTCATCTATAAGTAATTATTTTTGCATAAGTAGATTACGTGTTCTATGGCGTAGTTACTTTTTTTGAATTACGTGTCTCCCAAAATATGAAGACTTTCATTACCTGTAATATCAGATGCAGTGGTCCGCTTACTCTGCACATCGGCTGTGGAGATTCATATCCCCAAAGACAGTTCCAAGGCATTTTTCAGTCATTATTTAAAACTTTAAATTAGTTAATCCTTAGATCTTATTTTCGTTACTATAATGGCATTGAAACGTTTTCGAAATCTTCAAAACTTAAAATTCTTACACGTAACTTTAGAGTAATATGTGTGACAAGAATATAAACACATAATTAAAACTTTTATAGTTTTAAAAGCAACGTTTTGAACGATCTGTAAATCCTAGAAAGGGGCGCGAAAGGTGAACGAGCGACCTGGAGGACGTTCGCTACACGACTGATCAGTAAGTTGCGCCGCAGTCGCCAGCTGATACTGTTCCCATCCCTGGTCATGGATTGGGTTTTCTTTACGTTTTTTACGAAATCTACCATAAAGCCTAATATTTACATTCCCGTTAATAGGCTAAGAACACAATCAAAATTTTTTTCCCGAAAGTAGTGGGATTTATTATATTTTATATTTATAAATGTAATTTTTTTTAAAGTGTTATAATATACTTATAAAATTCTTTAAAATAGGAAAATATATAGTAAAACACATAAAAACTGTAATAAGATTAAACTTTACGTCATTAAAATCGAATGCGGAATTCTATAATTACTTACTGTCAACGAATAAGGGAATCGTTAAACAGGCAGATGCTAGATGTTCACCACCCACAGCACATGCATCTCATTTTTATGGACAGACATATCATTAACATGCACACAACACTCTTAAATCCATTAAACGTAATCAGTTGCTTTATTGAACAAAATACCAGCATTATCTTTCAATTGTCACACAATAACTTTTAACAGCCATAAAAATATTTTATGATAGTTGCATTTAAAATTTGATGCATTTAAAATTTCAGTTCCTTCTTAATAGATTTGAGAAATAAATTTTGTTACTGAAAATTGCATCTTTTTCCCCCTAAGTGTCGAAAGAAAAAATGGTAATTTACATGCAATCCTTATAAATGTTACTTATTCAAATATTTCTATCATAGATATATATTTCTATGTTAGAGCGCTTTATATTTTTTTAGGAAACAAAAAAAAAACACGAAGCAACAAACCTGCAATAATAATTGAAGAGGAGTGGTCGCAACCGACTGTTGTCGATTTCGGGACCACGGGCAGCTCCAAGAGATCATGTTTAACGTTCCCTGTCCTAATATTGTTATCGCACTTATTAACACATCCCTACGGACCCTAATAATTTTATCGAAATATTTTGAATGCTAATAAATAACCATTATAATTAGAACTCGAAAAGAGAAAATCTTACGGTATTGAGCGTCCCAATTTTTTGTTTACATTAAAATTTGGTCATAGAGAGTATTATTTTTCACACGGTAGTGTACGTTGGGATAATATGCGGTACTTAGTGGGAAGAGCGTGCAACAGGATAAGGGACCGTACGCATGCGTGCGAACGGGTGGCGGTGAGCCTCGACACTAGCTGGATTAAATGGCTCCCAGCTGGACGGTAGTCCCGAATGTTCCTGTCTTATTTGTGCGCAACCTCTCCTTCGCACCGTGACGACGCGAAAGATATATAAGAATCTTATTTACTATTATAATGAAAACTCATAAGAAATGTGAGAAGTGAAAGAATAAATTATTCTACTTTTTGTTGATATCTCTATCACATATATTATTTCACTTATTTCTTTATTTCACGCATCGAATCAATGGAACGTTGTGACTTTTTTACGATATTTTTTGGATGGTGAGTAACTATATTAAAATAAAAAAAAAAATAAAAATCTCACCCACAAACCTACATAAATATATTTGCGGGTGACACTTTCGGGATTTTCCCTTTTAAATAATTTAAATTTTGCCTATACCCTTATTATTTATTGTTTTACATAGTTATAACCAAATATCCCTTACGCATTACGAAAGATTCACTTAAAAAAATAGACAATCTAATGTTCCAAATATATAACTTTGACAACATTTATAATTTAGACAAAAAAAACTTTCATTTTTTTTGGGTAGTCACTAATTTACTGACATTAGTTTTTTATTCATAAAAACAAAAGTTGTTCTTTTAATAAAACATACATAAATAATAAAACTTGTTTGAAAAGTTTTATTATGTGTGCCCAAACAGCATAGAGCAGATCAAAGTTTGTCTTCTTACTAGGGGTTATTAGTTGTAACTTTGCAAGTAGAACGTTTTACTTGCATGTTACTGCTTGATAATAGAATAATTGTCAATTATGTGGTACTTCCCCAGTCGGACGATGTCCAAGTCCTACCAGTAAAAATCATGCACTTCCATTTAAACTACTTATGGCGAAAAATAATGAGGTTTTAATTAGAGAAATAACTTAGTGCTGTTCTTCGATACACGGTGTGATCTTTTTTTCTTATGGAGTCGGCTGACAAACGAGCAAGCAGCTCACCTTATGTTAAGCGATCACCGCCTCCTTTAAGGGAGGAATTTTTGAAAGAGGAAGGGATGAGGAGTGAGAGGGAGGGATGGGAGGGGAAGGAAGGGGTTGGGCCACCGGCGACCTCACTCACCGGACGATACGCGGAAGCAAAAACACTTCCACTTCACGCCGATTTCCTGGAGGTCGTGGTACGTATCCGGTTCGAGCCGGCCCATTCAGCAGCAGGAACAGCTGCGTGGCTCTACCACCGTAGAATCGTATCTTTTTTTTTTATGTAGTAGGCTGACAAACGAGCAAGCGGTTCACCTGATGGTAAGCGATTACCGCCGCCCATG
>DWHO01001330.1:0-15799 GCA_018247575.1 Eurytides lysithous rurik
GTCCGATATGTTAGAGGATTTTTATAAATTTAAAATACGCCTTGGAGAGGAAAAAACAACAATATTGTACTAAAGCCATAAAATGAACAACTTATCATTCTTACGAAGTAATTTCTTAAAAAGCTTTTCCTCTCCCTAAATGAGCATTACTCTCAAAAAGCATTCGAAATTTTCGAGAAATTTAACTTTAAAAAATTTGAATCCATTAAGGATTAAAAACGGAATAAACATCATCGCTTCGTTTTATGACTTTTATAACTTTTAATTTACAAACAGTAATTTTGATGGCGTTGTTACAGTTAGGAGTTTTTGTTTTTTTTTTCGTGTTAGATGTTAAAAAGCAAATGAATCAACAGAAGGTAATGGAGACTGCAGCCCGTAGACGGTTGTATTGCTCATCATTTAATTTCACCTAGGGGTTTCATGCGTAATTACTGTGCATTATTATTACTATTTTCTCAACGTGCTGCAATTGTATTAAATTCTATCGTATCAACAAAAAATGAGCAGTGCATATAAATCTAAAACTATGCTACATAAAGAAACACGTTAAAAATCCAAGATCTTTTAGTACGTAACAATAACAATTCAGGAAACACATCACTCGATATTTTTAAGAGTTTTGATATCAGCTTCATTTGAATTGGATCCATTTAATTTAATATCCGAATTTCATCTAGAAGTTAAATCATGTTGTGAACGGACGTTGATAATTGCCAGGCCATTGTTACCTAATTTTATTGAAACATTGCTCGAAAACAATTCGCAAATATCGTTATACATTGACGTTTTGTGCCAGCTTATTGTATATATGAAAGAACTATCATACACTATTTATGGATAGAATAGGAAAAGTTGTTTAATCTATAT
The DNA here is from genome assembly GCA_018247575.1 of Eurytides lysithous rurik. Lineage (NCBI taxonomy): Eukaryota > Metazoa > Arthropoda > Insecta > Lepidoptera > Papilionidae > Eurytides > Eurytides lysithous. Next base: position 871 of record DWHO01001330.1, read on the forward strand.
TCGGTTACGTGCACATCTAGACGTCTTTTTAACTTACTTTACCCAAAATTCTGTAAATTCCTCTAAGTACTTCGGCGTATGTATAAAAAGAAAAAAATTGTTGTTTGCAATTTTTTTTAGGTAACAAACTGAGGTACCATATTTTGCTGACGATCAATACTTTCTGTCGATGCATATACACCTTTATTGTATTTTACGCACTGGCTCATATCAGCCGGTAAGTGTTTTAATCTGAATACTTCTACGCCACGCTACCTACACACATCACAACCTGTATCGCACGCCCGATATTATTTTTGTCATCAGTTATACGTGTCTTAATAAATTTTGTGTAAACAGTTCCTTTAATGTATATGACTCATTCTAATTAATTCGACGGTAATTTGAGAATACTTTAGAACAAAGACACGTCGTACTTAGTTAAAGCGGACCACGCTTAACTTATATTCCCCGCGGGCTGGCATAAAACAGTGAAGAAGAAGTTTCTCTTTAAAAGATTTTTTTTCAACTGTTTGGCGGTAGAATGAGATGCAATACAGGCGGATTCTACAAAAAGTCCTGCCACTTAAAAATAATTATTTTAACAGGCGTATTAATTTTGGGTTGCAATTGTAAAGTCAGTTTGAGTTAAACGTTGACCTAAATAAATGTAATGACGTCGTTCATTTTAAACCATTTAACGATACCCTATGGAACTAAACTCTAAGGCGCCTTTTTTGAATGTCTCTTAATCAAAAGCTGATATCATATATCATACGAATCGTTTCCTAATCGTAGTACATAATTCACCGTTTTGTGACGATTTAATGAAAGATTTAATTGTTTATTCAGCAATTACAAGGTGCTCAGTCAGGTCGTCAGAGGCACTGATTTGGCGGAATCTGACCACGGAAACCACCGGAATTAATTGCATTAGGAATTTCGGATAGCATGCACTCCGTAGCGGGCGTCATAGTTTCGAGATCAATAAATCAGTTGTCTTAATTTCTATTTATAACTAGCTGTACCCGGCGCGCGTCGCTACGCCAACACCAACACAAACATAAAATTAATTTAAGTAAAACGAATATCACATTCATCTTACCCATTGAAAATACATCATCATACTGATTTTCATGACAATCGGTTGAATGGGGCAGAACTTGCCACTCTGCAGCGCCACCTCGTGGCTAGTTACTTCTATGAGCATATTATACAAATCTTCGCTCTTGAAAAATACATATATATAACAATTTTCATAATAATCGGTCCATTAGTTTTTCAGTTCATCGATGACATACAGACAAACATTCATTTTTAAATATATATAGATTTCGTGTACTAATTAAAAGCGAGCCCTGGTAAATAAGCAGTCACTGACCGTAAAATCATGATAAACAATACTGACTTTTTGCTTTATGAGCTAACTACACGATTTATTAACCAGAGTTTATTGTATAACAGCTGTGCCCACAGAGCTTACGAAATATGATTCCCTCGGGGATTCGCAAAGTGCACTCCATGTTGCAATTTATGCATAAAAAAACAAGGCGCTTTATCTATTATTTTCTTTAAGTTAGACGTATGGCGGTCAGTTTTCTATCCAGTTCTCTGGGCAAAATTAATTTAGACAAATTTTACAAACTTTAATAAGTGTTTGTAAGGAGCAGGTTTACTTTGCTTAGTCCGTCTGGGAGGGTACCTCTGCATTGTCAGTCATTCAAGTCAAGTCAAGTCAAGTCAAAAATACTTTATTCAAAATTGGATTTATTTACAATCACCTTTTGACGTCATTTGACTCTACTGCCTGTTCGGAAAAAAATACCTCGGTCCTGAGAAGAACAGGCGAAAGAAAGTCAGCGGGACTTTAACTCTTTTTTTTTTAAATATATATATATATATTAACACATTACACCACCAAGCAGTAGTATATAAGCATTATTGCATTCCGGTTTGAAGGGCCATTTTGCCAGCGTGCTTGCTGGGCTCTATGGCTCCCGCTCTAGAGATCGTTGAATGACAAAAATATCGTAAGGCCAAATGGCATTTGGAACTCTGTTGTTAAAGAAACGCGTGTTGCTCACCAGGCACATTCCAAATTGTTCGTCATACCTTATCTCTTAAAAAATAACTTCAAATGACACTCTTGATGTATAATGGTAATATCACTGAATATTATAATTAGGCGTTCACAATCTGTAGAAAACAAACAAAAAACCAAAAAATAACTTTTGAACTCACTTCTTATATTCTTAGTCTCGGGGAAATGACTGAACGGTGTCTGAAAAGTCTGCAATATGTCGGAGACGTTACGTGCAGCACTTCATAAGTCCCACTTAGTTCGCCGTTTGTCTTCTATTTGTTTCCGTCTCTTTTCGAACAGGTAACTTTTTCAACTCTTATCTCTCTAGTACGTTATGTATATGAGATGTCTGAAAATGGAAAGACTTCTTTAAAAACCACTGGAATGCTTTGTAATATTAAATTTAATGAAAAACTTTTGTCTTTTTTCATGTAAAGGCTATAATATAGTACGTTTATCAATCATATTTCAATTTCCAATATTATAGGTGACGGATAAAGTGAAATCATATATTCCTTAATATGTGATTTCACTTTACAAATAAATCGGCTGTTAGGTATTAAATAAAAAGATAACACAATCTTTAAAACCTCTTCCAAATTACCGCGGAATATACATCGCTTAATACACTAACACCAAGTATTCTGATGACAGAAATTTCTTTGTATGTGTATTTTGGATGCATTTGAAGCTACGTTAAGGACTGCTTTCTAGCGGTTCATTTTTATTTACATTATGCCACTAAGTGGCGTAACAACGAGAACGTCGAACGAGCAAACGTTGTAGCTTTTAAAACATCGAACGATGTTTATGTCCAGTGTATCGTACAGCAGCAATAATTGTGCGCTGCGTGATTTTATTTTGCACGTTATGTCGACATTCCGAGTTACAAGGTATACTGACAAAGTTACTTAGCTGTACCTGTATTTTTATGGAGTATGAGGAGAACAAGCAAGCGGCTCACCTGATGATAAGTGAACACTGCTGCCAATGGACATTCGCAGCATTAAGAATATCGCAAATGCTTTGGCAGCATTTAAGGGGAGGTGTCACCAGCCACCTCAATTACTAAACTAAATGCGGAAGCACAAACAATTCCACCTTAGCAGCAGTTGGAGGTGTTGCGTGGCTCATCCGTCCTACCCAGCGTCTTATAGAATACATGCAATCGTGAAAATTGTCCCGCCCATTGGCTGTTGGATCTCTTTTACAATGACATCAAAAATAAGCATGCCCGATGGTTGGTGTGCAACTCCGTATCTTAAATCGAAATATTCTATACTGCTTTGCTCTGTGTAACCCACGAATATGAATTGCTGGTCTTAATGCTTCGTGTTGCAGTAAGATAAGTTGTCCTTTCAAACGAAGCACAATTGAAATAATTGGCAATATTATGCTACTTTTTCAAGAGAAGTTTGCAAATAACAGACTAATTAAAACATACGAGTTCAAACATACCGTCTTGATTGATTTAACGCAGTTGCTGCCGAATAATTGAAAACTTTGTGTTTGAATTGCAAATAAAACATGAATTAAGGCTAGGCATATATCACCACATATGAGTGATGAGTCTCAAATACTGCATCATTATTCGTGGCAGGGGATTCGCTGATATCATCACTCAAGGTGTATCTCAGTTGTGATTTACTGTTTAAGAAGTGAACTGTTTTCTTTGGGCATAAAATAGATATAAGTCCACATAGAAAGAGAGTCACGTACGAAATCGTAACTTCGTTGTTGTCGACAAAAATGACTATTGAACTATGTCTGGTCAGCGATATTCATATCTAAAATGCATAACATTTCTTATTCTTTTAATAAAAGCATTGAAGCAGAATAATGCCTTCCAGTTACAATATCGCACTGTTACTATTCTCAGAATAATACTCGATGTCATATTGTTCAACATCTATGCTTTTCTTTTAAAAGTATTGTCAGGCCGCACTAGGTCTTTATCACAGATTTTTATTTAAAACCGAATACGACGGTACATTTTACACATGCTTTTCCTAACATAACAATGCAACGCTGTCTTGATCGAATTAAAAGTTTAAAATTGTGATTTGCACAACTTCTGTCCCCATTAGATGGTAAAGTTCTTGGTCCAATAATTTCTCTGAAAACATTGCACTTCAAACCGGAACACAGCGTTTACACGCATAAAATAACTCCAAAAGGGTCTTAACACTAATGACAGGTAAAATAAAAAGTCAATTCCTATAGCACTTTACCTACTATAATTTTTGTACCATATATAATTGAAATTAATTGATTAATCCAGTACAACTTTTAAAAAATATGTTTAAACATGAGTGGATGAATAAAAGGTATTTTTTAAGATATATGTGTAAATAAAGAGTGTGACCTAATGGTAGGAATTGAAAAAAACGATTTGATTTTGTAACAAATAGGAATATTAACACGGTAGCGAAGACTTAAAAGAATGTTTGCGCAATATTGCTGCGAGTAACAAATAGGAATAAGGAAAAGTTGCTATAAATTTATGAGAAACAAAGTAAATTTCTTTTACGGTTTAAAGTAACAAGACGAATAAGTCTGGTAAGCAACGTCTTCTCAAAACAACTCGATGCCATGCAGAGCCTGTTTAACCCTGGGTCGAGTTCATCACCTAGAGAATAATGTCTTCACTGGTCACATTCTGTAGCTGGTAGGACTTATTTTTCGAGATTGTCTCTTTTTTTGTCACCGGGGGGAAATCTTCAAAAGATACCTTGCTTGCTGAGGGAAGATGAGGTTATGTGGGAATTTTACCCACTAAAATCCCCTCGTGGCCGCCCTAAATACATATATAGAAGCTCCGGGATCTCCTGTGGAACGCACCGGTGCATTCGTATGATGATGTTCGAGTATGCCTAGGGTACCAGCGTATTGACAATTATTCAAAACAGGGGTGTAAGCACTACTGTGTTTCAATTGAAGGCAGATATTGGCCGCGTGATTACCTCGTGTAATTAATATGGCCAAGAACATAGTTGTACATAATTTGCGATACATATATAAATGTATGAATTACTACGTTTTCTTTGCTGGTTTCTCTCGGTAAATATTATAGTTCTGTCGAAGGAATACTACATATATCGTTATAAACTTAAATAAGCATAACCTGTCCATCTACCATTTCTCTTGATGGAAATTTTAATGATACATTCCTCTGATTCCTCGTTAACTGTAGTTATCGACTACATACGCTATCAAAATAAAAACAAAAAGGCTGCCGACGGTTCTTACATTTCGCTTCTTTTTTCAGAGGCTTTCAGAAACAGAAAATGAGAGGTCTTTAGTGATTTTCAAAGTATAAAACCTAAGTCCTTAAGTAAGTTTTTATATATTTTTCGGGTTTTAATTTACTTTTTTTTCTGCGACACACGTATGTAACATCACCCCACATTTATTTAAGAAATAGGTTTTAAATAAAAACATTATTGAACTAGAAGTCGTCATTAAAGAAATAAAAATTCCAACCCACATTGAGAGTGGTGGACCCCTAACTGATCCATGAGCGTTATAAATGTTTGAGAGAGCAAAACGGAACACATTGTGTTATTAAAATCGGAGAGCATCATTTCTTCCGAATCGAGTGAAATTGCAGGGACGGGATCCGGGATTTATGGGAAAAAATTCCGATGTTTTATATCAACCCAGAAAATTACTAATGACAACAGATCGAAAGGATCGGGTTACTTTTATTTGTAAATTCTGCGTTTTATTGTTGATTGTCGCTGGCCCCCTTTGTTAAATTTACTGTTAAAATTAAAACTGCCCTAGAATCATGTAGCTACTCAAACCCAAGATAAGAAATACTAATTAATTAATTAATTTTACTTTTATACAGTAGAGAAAAACGTTGTTAACTTGAGCAGGATAGTCCGTAACTGAAAACCATAACTTAAGCCATAACTTCTTCCTTGATTTTAAATGATTTAATTAAATTAAATTAACGTTGGTAGAGGCACCCAGCTGCTCCCGGCGCGGCCCTTCCCTTCCTACCTCTGCCTCCATACCCTCCCTTCCCCTCCCGTTTCCTCTCTCCTCCTTTGCTCTCACTCATCCTTTCCTCTTCTGATAATCCCCCCCTCCTTCCATATAAGCTGACAACGCATTGGCAAATTCTGTAACTTTACAAATGTCCATGGGCGGAGGTAATTGCTTACCATCAGGTGAACCGTTTGCTCGTTTGTCAGCCTAATCGATAAAAAGAAAGTACTAGTTTATGATATTTGTATATCGTTTACACTAGGATTTTCTGCAAAACTTGTCTAATTGTCTCGGCATTGCTTCTGTTCACATCATTATTGAACTATCTGGTAAACGAGAATGACAGGTTTCAGAAGCTTCGAACAGCATAATTGCATCATTTATTATGCTTAATTGTAACCAAGATATATGATTCAATGCGCTTAATTGTTACAGATAGACACTAGAAACGGGAACGAGCTTCTATGGCTATGGACGTATATTTGATTAATAAACTATAGCAAGATTTTTTAATCAAGTACTTCAAATCAAAGGCGTCATTCCACACAAATCAACGACACGATACTAGAGCATACTCACGAAACGTTGTTTCAGCGAACTACAAATTGTTTTTTCAAACTGCAATGGAATAAATAAACATCGGAATCGCTTTACGAGTGTAAACCGATCGCACAAGATAAATGTTTTTTTCGGAGAGCACTTTAATTGTGTAACTAAAACGTGTTCTTCATTCGGGATTTGCATTCACTACGTTTTACCAACAGAAGGGAAAACGAGCTAGAGCTTTACATGAAAAAAAAAATGTTTTTTTTAATACTAATTGACCAAACATGTTCGAGTTCAATTCGCATTTTGTGCGTTCAATTCAACGTTACTCAATGCGTCTTATTTCTTTGTTTGGAGATAAACTGACATGACTAGCGAGTCGTGGGCCTGAATGTGAGCGACACGTCTGTCCATAATAACACAGTGCCCACACAAAACCTGCTTGGCTTGGCCGAGTGAGTCCGTATACCTCTATACCCAGTAATTACACTTGCAATCTTTTTAGGGTTAACCCAGAGGATTCACCTCGTTAATTAAGTTCGCGACAGCTCTGAATTATTTAAATGGTTAGCGTTACGTCTTTCTAACATTGAAGTTTCTGAACTATATCCATTTTTGTGCCGTAGTTTTTTCAATAAACTTATACATTCAACTGTGAGGGAAAAACCTTGTTGCTGGAATTATAATTTGGAATAGTTTAAGTTATCGAGATGATTTAAAATTATTATAAATTTTTATATGTTTCGGAAAAACAATAACATAAAATATTCACGTAGTTACAAAATAAAAACAAAGTGTATGTGTATAAAAATGTTAAACTGGTAGTATTGCTATAGAGAACAAATGTTTTAATTTTATTGCGAAATGTAATGATGTGACTTTGGCTTCTAATGTGTGCAGTGTTCAATAGTTTGAATCTGTATCTAGAAGACAACTTTTCCCATACTAACCCGTTATGGATTCTACACATCATTATTTATTAAGGACCTATTTGCCTAACGACACAGACTATTCGTGTTTTAGGGAAAGTTTAATAAATATATCTAGGTACATCCCATACACGGCGGTCTGATCCCTAATTAGGCGGAGTCTATGCTATGGTATCCAGATGACTTATATATTTTAAATGCATAAAATATATAAGTATATATGGGTAGGTAATAAAATATATATGGGTAGGTAGTTAACTCCCAGGCACAGACTAAATACTTCTGCTCACCAGACAAATATGGTGTGGGTGGTGGTGGACCGTGCCCCCTGGGCACGTTGGGGCCGCTGACGCTGCGGCGGCGGGATAGGTTGGTGAAAATCGCACAGAAACAAATCGGTGCTGTCGACAACAGTATTCCAATCGGGCGCCATGATTCTGGTCCCATGGCAGATATTAGAGATGTGTCGCAATAAATTCAACTGCTTTGTTATGTCGCCGAACACGTCGCGAGAGACACATTGCGTCCCCATCGATTCGACCGACTTTTTTGTTCTTACGAAGTTTCTCTGCCATTCTCTATTATTCTCTCTTGAATGCGATTCGTAGACATTGTTGCATGTATGTTTTCTTTATAATCAAGATTTTTGTAGGTACCCTATTTTTTATCTTAATTTAATTTTAACGTGTATTTTAATTTGTTTAAAATTATTGGTTGTATGAAAATGTGTATTACAATGTGCTTATTCATATCTGTTACAATGTGTAGAAGAAAAGTGTAATCGGAACTAAATAAATTAGTTAATTCAAGCCTTTTATTCTTTATTTCTTCAATGTTGAGCTCGTACTTGCGAATCAAAGCAATGTGAAATATGAAACTAAATCTGTAAAAAAACTTGAAATAACTTTTGACTCTTAGTTTGGTTTACGGGTATTACGGAAGAAAATTGCTTTCATCATTAATACTGATGTTTATTACATTAGAGCTTAAAATTAACAATTAACCGCGATGTTAATAAAATTTCATATCGTCGACTAATTGTTGAAACTTGCTCGCGGAGTAATTTCAACTTCTAGCTGTAGTTATGATTCAATTTCATGGTCGAAGACATCTCGAATTACGATATTTATTACGACAAATTGAACATCAAAGAGCGTAAGCGAAAACAGATATCAAATACTGTGAAAGTTTGATTGTTGTATAAATTTCCAATATCTTTGTAATCGATTACCGACCTCTCCCCATTTTGGCCATTTTGGCAATATAAGAAATCAGTAGTCATCTATTTTGATCAGTTCTTTAGTTTTTTTCTGCTATTTTTGCTATTTAAAATAAAACGTGGAAAGAAATTAGTCGTGTGCTTCGAAAAAACGATACACATGCCCATTACAACATAGTATTTTGAAATACACTAGTTGAAAACAACTAGTGTTGCGCTCGTAATTCAGAGACATAAAATGATTTATTTCTATTGAGTCAACACGTTGGGACCATCTAAATTGAAACACAGTGGCACGATCAAAGGTGGGCTCTCCGACTTAGTCTTTCTAAGACGATCGGACTTACCTGGCCGCCATGTAAGAATAGATCGTTCCTAAGCTTTACGGCTGTTTACGATTAGGTGAGCTGCTTGATCGTTTCCCCGTCTAGTCCATTAACATCCCGGATCTGGACGTAAGTCCACGTGTAATTCATGCATGTAAAACATCTCTAAAATACGTGATATATCTATCTTACAATAAGGACAACGTATTTTTGAATATTACCATTGCTACAAAATTTTAACATAAATATGAAACAAACATTAAATGAATTATGCATATAATTCAATTTACACCCATATTGACTAAGAATACTATGCTGCTTTCGTCGCCCTAATTATGCTACGCCAAATTATAAAAACACTGCCGTTCCTTTGGGAACATGATCATGATAGAACGATATGACATGATATGATGGACTACTAAGGTACAGAATAACTGGTAATTATGTCGTGGTTTCCAAGGGCGAACTCAATACAGAGTTCTACTACTACTAATTAAAGTATATGACAATAAAAAATATAATTAGCACACAATCAACGACAAAAATGCCTCTAAAATAACAACATAACGTTACGGAATACGTTCAGTGACTTACTTTGAGTAATTTAAAAATAACACAGTACAATTTTTGTAGTACTTTAATATTCACTTAAATATTCACTATTCTCTGTTTTGTAATTTACGAATGGCTACAGAGCTACGCCGCAGAGCTACGAAGTGAAATCGTCAGTAACGATGTTTTGCCGAGTGTTCGTAACGCTAGAGAAAACCTGAGCAAAATGAGTGTCGTTAAAAAGACGAAATGAAACTGCGGTATTCTTGTAAGGAATTGTAACATTAGAGTGAGTTAATTAGTTCTTAAAAAAGCTGTTTTGTTAGTGTATGTTGATATCGACGCTAGAAGGCATAAACGTAGTGACGAGTAAAATTTAAATTATTCACCAATCCTACACCAATCGACGCGGTTTAATTTACATTGTTCGTTGACATTTATACTTTTATGTAAAACAATTTTTATAACTGCACAGTTATAAAACTCACAAAGAAAACAGATTACTTCTGATTAAATTTGTTAGATTTTAATATCTCAGAAGTAAGACTTTCTTAACACTTGTAATTTTTTTGAAAATTAATGAAAACTACGAGTAAGACCAAGTTTTTAAAGGAATTACTTTCAAACTACAATAATTGTATGGCCGTGTGATGGCCTTGTAACGACATATTTCTTTTGCAGAAATTTCGTAACAATTTTTGCGATTACGTTTCTCGGGAGAATTAGTTCTGAAAAAGCCGGGCAAAGGAGTAATGAAAGAACCGGGTCTTTTATAAGCAGCTTTTTCATAGCCCATTTATAATCGTTATTCTAGATCTATAACAGATAATAAAATAAATTATTTTATTATCTATTATGGATAAACTGGCGGTGTATAGACTCTTAATATTACTACGCAGTTGCGCAATTGCAAGCTTGCAACTGCGTAATTAGAGTAAAAGTCTATACTCCGCAAATTGGCATTACTATTATGTCTATGATATGACTACTTTTTAAATTTTTTAAATACGATCTCTTCTACCTTTCCTTCCTTTACTAAAATGAAGGTTTTGAAAAGTATAAAATTAATAAAGATTGAAGAAGAATTGCTTAAGAGTAAGCTAAATAAAGGAGACCGTTTGGAAAAAAAAGTAAGCGGTGTTTGAAAACCTGCAATTGTACGCCAACGCACAGCTTTAATATTTCTACCTGAAAATAAAAAAAACGCAGAGCGTTTAAAAACTTAAAAGAGAGAGACGATCTAACAATAACATTACCTATTCCCTTTCGTGAGATCCCAATTAGCTCTATGCCAACATTGCAGAGAAATACTCCGTGGTCTTTGGAGTATAACTGGTGCCAAGAGTAAAAAAAAAATCAAGTCGTTACGTGATAAAGTTGAAATAACAACGGAATATGTAATTAGTCCGTATAGACTTTTTGTCATGTATCAGTTCCTTCAAGTAATACTACAAATCATTTTTAGGAATTTTTTCATTATTTTTTTTGTTTGTCAAATTTAGAGAATTTGACACACCTCCGTTATCACACATCTCTGTTGCTACGTGAAGAGTACAAAACAGCAAACATGCTTTCGAATGTTGGAATGATTAACATTAGTGACAACGTATTTTTGAAATAAAATAAGTTTTGCTCATTTTGCATCGGCAGAAGCGTAATTTCACTGCGGAATGAGTTTTTGCATTAAGTGTGGATTTGCTTAACCAATTAGACATTATCGTGGTAGATTTCAGTAGCGCAGTGGAATTGAATTATTTACTGAAATAACTCGAGATATGATGACATGCTGCTTGTTTATTTCTGCATCATTTGCAGTTAAAATTGTGTTCGTCGTAATTTTTAATGGGATAATTTAGATAACACATTTGTTAATGAAAATGAGTTTTGACTTATGCATTAAAATACAATTAAAATACGGTATTTTAAACTTGGGAGATTAATTCAATTCAGCAGTGGCCGGTTAAGAAATAAATCTGCAATTTATTACGCTAGTATTCATTCTTGTGTATTTAATACTTCTATAATAAAAATTAATATAAAGTAAATAAAATACTCACTTTTATGAGATATCATAATATTTCAATTTCGTTCAACGTTCTGTTTAAAATATTATAATTGTCAAGATCAGTAAAAAAATTATCAACGCTTTGCCAAGAAGTTTACAAAATATATAATGTCAATACTGTCCAAATATATACTCAATAAAAACACTCGCAAATTCGACGATAAATGAAATTTTCTTTGCGCTAAAGAAATCTTTAAAATTCTGAACAACATTAATTTCGACACACCAAAGGAATTTCCACGAACTTTGACTACGAGACCTGATGAATTCATCAGAGACACCAACTCAAGTTACGTTAATTTTAAACTTCAATCTCTACATAACCTATGTATTTTGGCTGGACTTACATAGGGTTAACCCGGAGGATTCGCCTCGTTAATTAAGTTCGCGACAGCTCTGAATTATTTAAATGGTTCGCGTTACGTCTTTCTAACATTGAAGTTTCTGAACTATATCCATTTTTGTGTTTTGATTTAATCCTTAATAAGCCTTATTTCTCGATGTCTGTATAATCCATCTAATAAAATTAAGATCCGGGAAGCAATAAGTGATAACTTTTACAAGGAAAAATTGTATTTATTTTTAAAACTTCGTGTATGTGTTGTGCTTGCACGAATACTATACATCAACTAACAATGATGTTTCACGAATTTTAAGCATTTTGTTATTTTTTTAATTAAATATTTTAATATTATATCACTTATACATTGCGAAAGCATTAAGAAAAAAAAAATGGAAAAAAATCTGTGAATAACGAAATATGATGATGTTGAATATCTGCATTATAGTTTTTTATTCCACTATGCTTTTTGCTCCAACATTATGCGGAGCGACAGCAGCAGTTTGCATTAATGATGTTTGTCGTTACATATTGTCATTTTATTTGAAAATGTAGGACGTCATCACTCCTATTTTTTATTCGAAATAATCTTTTCGTACTTCGAAATGCAAATTTCAAAATCTAAAGTGCAACAAGATAGCAACGGCTAAGCAAAGATTTGGTTATCAGGTGTCGACGGCTGTATATAACTTGTATTATGTGGACGACGCCAGCGTGAATTTACATTTTTCCTGATGATAAATATATATGATTGATAAATACTGTGTGTTTGGTCTTAATATCTACAAGTAAGGTTTTGTTAGCAACCGACCGATGCGTATTTTTCACGCAAAGAGTTTAGTATGCAATAAAAAAAATCTAAGGAAGACGTGTATTTAATGTCTCAAGTATAAAAGCAATTTTGAACTTTATTAGTGAGAACACTGTGTTAATATTATCACGTTCAACTAGCATTGTTGCAGGTTTACTAAAACTAGTTTAGAAGCAAATTTAAAAGAATGAAAATATTTACTTTTATAACGGTATACGAAAATACCTTTTTTTGTATGGAGTAGGGTGTCAAACGAGCAAATGGCTCGCCTGATGGTATGCGATCGCCGCCGCCCATGGACATTTGTAATTTTACAGAACGTGCAAATGCGTTGCAGCCTTTTAAGGGGATTTTTATGACAGGGTGGGAAGAGTGAGAGGGAGGGTAGAGGAGAGAAGAAGCGGAAGGGAGGGAATAAAGTCAGAGGCAGGGAGGAGAGTGAGAGAGGGAAGAGGGGGGAGATGGGCCACCGGCCACCTTACTCAACGGACGAAACGCGGAAGCAAAAACACGTCCACTTTTGCGATTTCCTGTGAGGTCGTGGTACTTATCCGGTTCGAGCCAGCCCATTTAGCAGCGGGAGTACCACCTGTCTCTACCACCGCAAAATTGTTGTATCTTAATGGGTTTTCACTTCTAACAGAGTTATAAACTCAATCCGTAAAATAGAAAAAAGAAAATACAAATAAACTGATGCTTGTCATAAGAAACATCAAATAACATTATTCTTAGTAGAAGGACTCTTGCGATGGACTTAGAGTGTGATACCAGTATCAACTACTATTCTATAATAATTTAGTAAGGGAAAGTATTGATTTGTTCCAGTTTTGAGGGTAATTTTTTCAGCGAAAGCACTGCCATTGAATAACACTGTGTTATATCACTTAGTGACAAATTCTTGTTTTTCTTGTCAATATTCTTGTTGTAATAAAAATATTAATAAAGCATTATTATTATTACAAGTTAATGATAGATACAGGGCATAGTAGGGTTCAAAAATATAGCAAAGTATCATACGTTAACGCAGGTAGGTAATTCATTAATATATATGCAAACAAGCACGCAAATATTCGTTTACACGAAAGTAAACAGTCTATTACTAGTCAAATTGTACTCATCCGCGCCGTAATTGCAATTATGCAACTGAAAATTCATCGTAATTAGTCTGTTTTCGTTGGCTTTCTGACTTATCGATCGACATGTTGATAAAATTCAAACAAAACTGTGTCAAGTTACCTATATTTAGAAAAATTACACGTTATCCGGATAATAGTTGATTATTTAGATTAGTTATTTTCTGGGAATTACTTACTATTATTAATTTAAGTAAAGGGTCGAAATGTACTGTAACTGATTAAATTAATAGAAGTATATATTACTCGTCGACTTAAATAGTTTAAATATTTTTTTAAAAATTAGGCCACCGATTCACAGCGATATTTGTGCTATGGTGAATGTGTGTTACACTTGGCATTGTAATTTATAACTACTATATGTACATTCGTCACAAAATTTTAACCACGATGGTCATTTACTTCACTTTCACTGCCCTTAACTCATTCGACATCACTTGAGATGAATCAGGCATAGGCAGAAATCAACGGATACCACTTAACGGCGTTAGTAAATATTCGAAAAAATCAAATCAAATAACATCAAAATATATTTATTCACATAATCCTTTTAAATCGACTTTTTAAAAATATAGTTACAATATGTTAAGCCTTAATACAATGTAATAGGTATCCCGCATATAAGTCAATCAATTAAACTCCTGAATATTGTAATAAGCTTTAAACAATAAAATATTTTTAATTTTGGTTTTAAAAGGGCCAAGGGGTAGATCTGAGATATTTGTGCAGCTTTATTAATTATGTGTATACATTTAGCATTTTTTCACCATTTGGAGACAAATTCAAGGTGTTACAAGCTTATTTTTATTTTTGGTATCTATACATTATGTATGTCGCTGATTTTCATAAAATCATTAAAATTTTATCAAATAAACAATATACAGGGTGGGCCAAAAATTTTTGCAAATAGCAACACTTGATTTCTCCAAAACCGTGAGAGCAAGGGGCGC
>DWHO01001331.1:0-15797 GCA_018247575.1 Eurytides lysithous rurik
AATAACCTTTAGCACACAAATGTCCTTTAACAATTTTTTTAAATTTGGCAATTGGAGCTTTCAGGTAAGTAAATTGAAGAAGTAAACTGAAGTAAATTAAAAACATATTTATCACATTTCCATTAAGCTTTTCACTGGTCCGTCTGGGTTGCTGCCAATGCAGTACCCCTTATTCTGTCACAAGGCGGTAGTGTGTAAGTTGCTACTTGCGTGACCTAGGCGTGGTGGCCCGCGCTCTACAAATCGGAGGTCGAGAGTTCGAATCCTACGGAGGGCATTGTGTTGTTGTTTCTTAGTTCGGTTAGAGCATTGGGGGCTGATCACCCCATTACCGGAAAAATAAGATGATCCATGCGTCGGACGGACATGTAAAAGTCGGTCCCGGCTTCTTGTCGACGCCGTTAAGCGGTGCTCTTAGCTCTGGCGTTCAAAGATTTAAATCCTGCAGCTTGGAAAAAGCCAGATCATAATAAATTCCGTCATCATTATTTTTTCATTGGCACATGGCCAATGAACACAGACACTCAGATATAAATCGTAGTAATAGTAATAAATAAAATAAAGCAAATTATTATATTAATTACATAAATGCAAAAAAAAAACAAATAATAACTTACCAATAATAGGGATGTGATTCTTAGCATACGACGGGTCGAGAAGAGAGTAGAATCTGCCGGTCCACGGTGAAATTTTGCCTGTCAAACGAAAAATAAACAAAAACAATTGATGACTATATACAAAGATTGACACATTTGCAACATTGGTATTGCATGTCCACTGGCAAATGACCACTTGCCCTTGTTGGCTTACTCATTCACCATCATTCTATATAGTACAATTTTGCTAATGCAGAATGAATCAGTGGCGGTACTACCATACTCAATAATTTATTTTTAAATTTAAGTGTTGCGGGAATTATATGCTTATTAAGATTTATAAATTTTACTTCTTAGTAGGGCAAGCCAGGCTTATGGGCTTGTATGGAAGTACCGCCACTGGAATAAATGTTAGTAAAGACGTACCTGTCACGGTGAGAACCACCACGGCGGTGCCGAGTGTTGCCAGCAACGTGGTGAGGAGAGCATTGAACAGCAACTCGAAATTGGCTGGGGAGAGATGGGCGCGCAAGTACTGGGCGAATGCGTATAGCTGGCACAGACCGAATGTGCCCAAGGCCTGTAAGAGAATTATAAAATGATATTCCATAATCGGTCCCTTGGTGTAGTGGTTAGTGCTTCTGAACCAAGACGGGTTCATTTTCCAACCAGGACACAATATTTGTGCGATGAGCAGAAGCCTTTATTCTTTTTTGAAAAAATATATAACTATAAATATCAGTTGTCTAGTTACCATAGTACAGGCTCTGCCTAATTTCGGATCAGACGGCCGTATGTGAGTTATTCTTTGATACTTTTATAATAGTCATGTGAATAAAATAACAGTACTAATGCAGCAGTTAAAATAGAAAGAGGGAAGCTCAAGATGTTTAGATTGATTGTATATAGTGAATACTTAATAGCTTTCAAACAGTTTAATTAGACCAATAGACGGCATGGAAATAGATAAAGTATTTAGATTATAGTATTTCTCTTTAGTTAGTGTTAGCCATAAGAAAAGCCAACAACATCTTTGATACTGTGGGCGTCTAGGATATCTAAGATATCACCATCAAGTAGAGGTCAAAGAAGTTAATGTTGGATGCAAACAGTTAAACTTTTTATAATTAAAATTAGACAACTAACCACCACAAATCCATTATAAACCCTACACCTAATTACCAATCCTTTCAATCCTATTGAGTTTATGAAGTTCTTATATGTATGTGAAGTTATGTAATTGTTAAATAACTGACCAGCATGTGTTCCGAGCTCTGCACAGGTTGGAAGCCGACGAATGAGATCTGCATGGATAGTATAGTGCCCACGCAGTATAGTGTGCTATAGGCAACATACACACGGGCTGAGAATCTACCCAGCAACATCAGCGCCAGAACGTGAAGTGGTATCAGATTTATTAGGAACACATAACCACCCCATGATGAAACCTGAAATATTAAAAATTGATGAGTAAACAAATATTTTGAATGTAAATTAAAAATATTATAACAATATTTTTGTTTATTAAAAACAATATTATGACACATTTTTTTATTAAGTTGTGTAAAACTTGTTAATACTGGAATACAATTTTAATGTGCAGAAGTGCAAAAACAGACAAGTAATATACATAATTTATCTGTGTGATTCTTCTACCTTATTGATCTATGATTGACTTTAAATTACTACATATTTATAAACGCAGTAATGTAATCATGCAGTGCATGTAAATATTTGCCAATCAAATACATGTATGTCTTTAGTAAGTTTAGTTAAAAAGGTTTTGGAACTTGGAGGCAGAAACATGCAGTTTTTGCCTCCAAATTCCAAAACCTCATTATTCATACAGAAATAGCTCATTAAAATTGCTACTTTGACTCATTTGATTACTTAATTCAACTACAAAACCAGTCTAAAGTATGTTTATAAAGTATTGATATTATATAAAGTATTACTATTCCAAGTTGTCCAAGGCTGCCTCCGTGGCCTAGCGGTATAGGCCCGCGCTTTACAAATTGGAGGTCATGGGTTCGAATCCCTCGGAAGGCAACGACTTTGTGTTGTTGTGTCTAAATTGGGTTAGAGTATTACGGGCAGATCACCCAATTGTCTGAAAAGTAAGATGATCCACGTGTCAGATGGGCATGTAGAAAGACAGTCCCGGCTTCTTGTAGACGTCATCTAGCGGTAGCTTAGAGAAGGTTTTATCAAGAGGTCGGTTTAACTTTGGTCGTGTCAATTATCTGTCCCATCAGGCTATGAGAGTAAAGAAAGAGTGAGTGCACCTGTGTCTGCGCAAACTCTTGTGCACTATAATATATTCTGCGCACTTGGCGGATCTCTTGTAGATCGGCCGCTGTGACTGGAATCTTTCGAAAGGACATTATTCCAAGTTGTAGACATGAACATGCTACAAAGTAATATTTTAGAGTTTTAACAGATTTTATATAGTACCCTTTTAACCTAAAAGACTGTAATTAGTATTGTACTTGCCACTTGATGTTTGCGGGAGTCTGTAATCTGTGTTGCTGAATAACTTAGTGATATGTTATTCATAAACAGAGATTACAGACGATTATGAGCGACTGTGATGATGGTTTAGTATATATTATTTCGGGTGAGACGTAAAATACAGAATCCATCAATTTTTTTCTACAGTTAAGTGTAGATAATAATAATTAATTATCAATTTATTATAATATAGGATTTATTATAACAACAGCAATTATGCGCCGTCGCGAATACCTAGTTCCACAAGCTGGATATGTCTGCTATAAATAACAAGTCACACTGAACTAACCCCGCATACAATGTGTTAATATAAGATATGAGCAAGATCAGTACAGTTAAAAAGTAAACAATATAATATATTTCTTACCATGTAAAAATACGCAAGAGCTGTCATAGTAGCCCAAAGTATTGTTCCTGTGTTAACCGCCTTGATCCAGAAATAGTAAGTGAGCAACATACAAAAGATGGCTATGCCCTCATTATCGTAACTGCCGGCAACCGAACGACTTATATAACCAGGGACAATGGCAATCATTGCTGCGGCTACAAGACCTGCGCCTTCATCCTAAAAAGGAAAATAATTAATGAAGAATAATTTGGTAGGTCTTTCAATATTTTTCTACAGTTATCAAGGTATATGGTTAATATTGATATTAATTTTTGTTTATCTTTAGATTGATTGCAAGTCAGACAACCTTACCTTAAGTTCCTTAGTTAACAGGTAAGTGACAATAGTGGTTAGAGATGAAAAGAATGGTGCCAGAAAAACACAAACATTCCGAATATCAATTGTAATATTTAGGAACTGCATTATGTTGTATAGTGTGGCAGATGTCACCATCAAACCAGGATATATTGTACCTGTAAAAACATCATGTCTTTTTTAATTTAATTCAAAACATCAAAATATGATTTATTGTAAAAGTACTTTAAGTTAAAATGAAACTAATTTATGGATATTTTTGCTTTTTGATTTCAAATCTCATACATTTCAACCAATTTACAATGTCAATAATCATAGAAAATGCAGTAAACTTTGTATACTAGTTGCATTTTAACAATGTGTAATATACAACAAAATATATAGAAGTAGCAACTGGTTTATCAATAATAATACTATGAAAATATTACTTATGAAAAAATGGGCTAGTTGGGTTAAACTATAAACAACAAATTTGATAATAACAACACAATATCAATGCGACAGTGATTCTTTGAATAATATTATCATTACTCGATAAACAATAGTACTTTGTGTTACCAGTAGAACAACTGACACTAATTAAAGAACAATCCAATAAACACGCTTTAATATTTCTTATACATTTTAAAGTTACCTCCTATAATACGCCCCAATGGATACCATGCTCTGTCGTCAAACCAATTATGGAAATTGTAGAAGCCTTCTTCTGTGAGGTAACGAGTTGTTCTGTAGTTGAAATATGGGTCAAACTCGTGGATCACACTTTCAAATCGAAGCACTGAGAATAGCCTGGTACCAAACGCTGGAACAGAGAATGTAATGTTGGAGTAATAAATAGTGAGAGTTTTTTATTTTTGCTTTAATGGTGTTACATTTATGATAAACACAACTCTAGATGTGAAATTTCTTATTTAACAAATTGAACATAAAACTACATTTAGTCTCTACTTTTACTAATAGCTTTGAAAATTAATAAAAGAGAACTTGTTTCTAAATAATTCACTCAGTGTTTTTGCTCATTTTGCATTGTTTATAAATCATCAAATTTTTTTATGTTAAGTTATTTGAACCAAAGGGTTCGGCATACAGATTAATTTTGAAGTGTTGTATTTCAGGTAACACTTTTTGTACATGTGCTTTTACGTATAGAAGACATAAATATCGACACTGGAAAGCAAAAATGTAGTAAATGACACATGGAGTACTTTTTTATTATTACATTGTTTAAATCAGAAATCAGTAAATTAAACCGCGTTAATTGGAGATGATGGATGTCTGATGAATAATTTTGATTTTGCTGGTTACTACGTTTATGCTTTCTAGCGTTGATATGATATGATGGCGAACGTGAAGTAGATAAACAGAAAAAAAATACTAGCGGCGTTTTGAGTTTTACTGCCGAATAAATTTATATTAAAAAGAATAACTCTATTTAATAAGTTTCAGGCAGCATGTAGCAAATAGAAATATAAATAACTTACACAAGATTGCTGCCATGGATAAAACAGCCAATTTTATGAACGTGAGCTGTTTTTCAGAGGAGAGGTAAGGCGATTTAGCCTTTGGTTGAGTTTCTGCGGTCATTATGTGTATATTTTAGGTATGATATATTAAAACATGTCCTAAATAGGTTTTGATAACAATTACAACTACAAAAAGTGTAGAATAATTTCGCCGCCAACCTATTCTAGAGGCTCGCTCGCTGGCTTGGCAAACTATTGGATTTGACGTCGATGACAGTTTACAGGCAGCGTGGCATAAGGGCAATAGCGCTATGGTGTCGCAATCCTGCTGCTTATAAATTAACTATTTAAATTTTAATATGTATATTAAAATTTAAATAGTTTTCACTTATTCATTTTGAAAAAGGGGATTAAATAAAAAACGGTAAATCTTTGAATAACGTTACACAGATTAAACCTTGTTAAATGTTTGCGTCCAAATATATATATATCTATATATACAGCAAAATGAAATTAAAGTCAACTTAAAATCTTAGACGAAGTTCTCGCAAATCTTGTTTGTATAATTTTTTTATCTTTTGATTATATGACAGGAAACACAGTTACGATTTGATCTGTCACTTCACCTTCTATATTTGACTGTCACTAATCATCTCTTAAAGGTTTTTTCTTTACTTTCGACTAAACTTTAAAATTGTCATTGTTTTAAATTACATTTTTATTTTATTCCATAGCAAACCTTGGTGATAAGATTATTTTTCCGAAGAAAATAATTGGGGTAAAGTATTGAAAAAGTTAATTTTTGGGGATTAAAAAAAGCTAGCAAGGCTACGTTCGAATGATGTTTTTAACTTCCTAAACTTATTCGCAAACTAAGTGATGTCTGACGGAGATCCATCACTTGAAGAAGACGTACCCAAACCTTTATTAGAGAGACCCGAAGAGAATGTTTTTACTCCTAAGATAACAACACCAATATACGCTGGCGGTGTGAAACTTCAACATAAGAGATCGGACGCTGCTGAAACAGAATCTTTCCTGTCTGACTCACAACGAAATGAACTCGCGTTCCAGCAGTTATTCCAAGATGGAGATGGAGACTTTCGCGAAGTAAGTAATAACTATTACATTTTATTTGTCTTTTATTCATGTGACCATATATATTTAGTATGTGAGTCATAGGCATTAACCATAGCTAACTGTACAAGGAACTTAGTGTATACCATACATAATTAAAGATTTAATAAATTTAACAAATATTTGTTGAGACCTGTTAAATATATTTAATATCATAAATATGTTTGAAACATTGTTCCTTTTATGCTTAAATGAAAAAGTTATGTAAATAATCAAGAGGTTAATAAATTAAAAAAATATATATTATTTAAAAGGGCTGGTTTTTTCTTAACCGAAACTCACTAATAGAATTAATCTTCAGAGGCAAAATTTGCATGATAAATTTTATAACAAAATAATTTATAAATTTTACATAAAGTTAAATGAATATAAGCAAAATATTAATATTTAGTTTGTAAATAAAATTGTAAAGTAGGATGCAAGTGTAGTGAACTGCAAATGATGGTGATGACATTTTAGTACTGTTTATATTTAACAAATATTTCTCTTCTATAACTAGCTACTATAATTATTTTTTTGTTTGTTTTTATGGTGAATGCCCTGTTAAAATTACTGAGAACAATAATTTGTTTTTTCTCCCCTTAATTGCACACACAAATTAACATAAAATGCATATCTTTTGTGTTTTATGTTAATTTCTTTTCTTTGTATAATTGCTTATCTATCTATATCAGGATTAACATTCAAGTAATAATCTTGGAGACCTTGTTAAAAGTTTTACTCAATTTTGAATTATTGCCTGTTCAGTAAATAGATGCTTTATTATTGATCTTATTCATATTTTATAGGAGATAAATAAATTTGCTATTTATAAATAAAAAAAATACGTTTGATACTGACAAAATCAATATTTAGGAGCATTATACATGAATCAATGCATAAATTTTATTAAATATGGGCTATAAACATTTGTAGCAATCATTTTACAATATTGTAAGAGAAGACAGTACCACTAAACCAGTTGTGTTTCAACCAATATACATATTTGTGGATTATGTTTTAGTATGACAAAAAAATATAAAAAGCGACTAGTATGCTTATGCACTTATAATAAAAAGTGATATTTTATATGTTTATAAAGAGCAAATAAGAGCACTCTTAAATATTGGTAAATGCTTTTTGATTAGGCTTTTATAATATCAAGTATTGAACTTGGACTGATTTGCAGTTGGCCTGGGGAAGCATTTTCCCATTGCCAGTTATTTTATGTAGCAAGCATTACTGTGTTAGCAATACTGTTCTAGTTTGGATGATAATGCTTGCAGTGTAATAATAATATAGCATAGGAATATACTATCTCAATTCTCTGGTTGGCAAGTGCAGAGTTTTTAACTCTGCGGTTCAAAATAGTGTGTAGAAATGTGACATTTTGAAACTGTGCCACTGTTAGCCTGTGCTTGCTTCATTATTGAGTTTTCTCAAAAAAATGTGCAAAAACTACTGTGTTCTGGTATAAAAGATAATGCTTTCAGTACAATTAATATAGTATGGAGATGCATCCTATAAAGTGGTGATAACTGTAGTTTTCAGAATGGTGAATTTTTTGTACTGTTTATGTTTAATAAAAATACAGTTTGACACTGTAGTAATATTTGTTAAGTGTGTTATTTTTCGTTTATTACTTGCTAAGCCTCATAAAATAAGAAGAATCAAAAAATATATAATTCTCAACAGGGCAATACAAGTGTCTGTATACAAGTATCTTATATCTTTTTGTTCACCTCCTGTTGTGAGCAGAGTGATTCACTTAAGTGCTAAGAGAGTAATTCATTTATGTTAGTGATTCCCAGTGTTGCATGTGTACAACCCCCAGGGGTAATGTTTTTCTTGTACTTTTCATTATATTCCCGAATTTTCGTAGTATAAAAAAAAATTAGGTATCACATTTTATTTTTAGACACATTTTGTTTTTTTTTAATATTAAACTTCATATTTCTTCGTAATGTAATATATTATAACAATATAACTGCCTGCGATTCGAGATTTTGCTTACACGAATTTGGCTAAATAATGACATTGTAAAGGTTAGGAAGCTGGTGTCATTTCATTTTAAATCTTAGTAATAACGGCTTATGGTTTAATGTCTTATTGTTCTTAAATGATCTTGAGAGGTTTTTTTTTTAATTTAGAATGTGTCATAAAGTAGTTTTTTTCGGCTTCGCGTTGCGTTCGATCTTGCATTTTGAACATTCCGACGAGCTAAGTTTTAATTTAGAGTCGAATAAAATTCGTAGTGTTTTAGCTATATTAGATAAGGCTTCTTAGCAGAGTCCATGTAGAGAACTACTGTACCGCACCGTAGCTAGTTATTAGTCAAGTAATGTGACATAAAAAAATTTGTTGTTGTGGGTAGGCGTTAATTAGACTTAAGTCTAATTAATAACTAATGAACTATTTTTACCAAGTATCGGGTTATCATCACTACCAATTTTTAGCTAGTTAGTTGTAGATATGATTATTGAGTTGAACAAACAGTGCAAATTAATGCTGCATTAGAAAATGTCGTACGATCAGTGGCGTACTAAGGAGTAAAATTTGTAAACCTTAATTAGCACATAATTCCTGCAACGGTCAAATTCAAAAATAAATTTTTACTCTTTAGTAGGGCAGGCCGGGCTTTTGGGCTTGTATGGTAGTACCGCCACTGAACATAAGTAGCACTAAATTATAAGCCACAATAAATATGTAGCTTGAAACAATTTATAAGTAATATATGAGAAATAAAATTGGAGATGATTAGGTATTTTATAAAATTAAGCAATTTGTGGATATTATCGCCTGGTCATGTCCTCGTAACGGTCCCCTGGACCGGACATAAACAAGAACGTTGACAGGCAGGTTTGAAATCGCGGGAATTTATATGTTAAAATAATCCTCGATAACATCCCTAAAAAGTTTAAATCATAATGTGACGTAATCGCGTAAACATAAGAAATCAGTATGTGTTTGATTTCCTTCAAATATTTTTAATGCATAAAGATACTCCTTATGTCTCTTCTTGTCTTTGACTTTATTCCAATTAAAGTTTCAAAAACATTTTAGTCCGATAAAAGTAAATACTTAAATCAGACATTCGGCTTCACTCCCTTAGATACTGCTATTATTTTGCAGGATTCAAACCTCCAGCTATAACTTTAACGCACACTTATATTTCGCTTGTGCATTAAACTTATAATTGCTCTTTAAAACTACGAAAACATGACAATTAGACCGTGTTTGTTGATCTTTAGTCATTAAAATGCTAATCCCTCTAGGTTGCTTAGTAAAGCGTTTCGCTAAGGCAGCGTGGGCTAAATATTACAGCTAGTACATTATCGCCAAGTTGTTGACCTTTAGGGTGTGTTTTAATTGAAACCGAAATTTTATTACATATTTTGCATCCACTACAAGGCAATCCAATCAATTAACTAATTTACTGGTTGAATTTCCTACATACTTATTTATCTCTTTTATCTTTTGCTATCCCCTCCTCTCTGTGTAATATTTATTTTAATTAACTATATTACACGTCAATTTACTTCGTGTCTCCTTTCCGGTTGCGATTTTTTTGCTTTTTAAACTGTAGGTCTCCTGTTGTATGTGATTGTATTTAATATCGTTGCCTTTTAACCTTTTATATGTTTACAAAATCTTGTATTCTAAGATTACTTGATTCCACCTTGATGGCTGGAAATGCTCACCACCGTGCACAAGCAGTTGCGGTACTACCATACAAGCCCAGCTTGTCCTACTAAGGAGTAAAATTTATAAATCTCAATTAGCACATAATTCCCGAATAATTTATTTTAAAATTTGAGCGTTGTGGGAATTGTGTGCTAATTAAATTTTATAAATTTTACTCCTTAGTAGGGCAAGCCGGGCTTTTGGGCTTGTATGGTAGTACCGCCACTGTGCACAAGTAACTTGTAGTATAAGTTATCGCCAGCGGTATTTCCGAACCAATACGGCTTAGGGTCCTTCAAGCAGAGAGCCTATTCCCATTTTAAAAGCTGGCAACGCATTACCAAATTTTTCATGTTTCAAATGTCCATGGATAGCGGTGATCGCTTACTTTATTTCCCACAGCTTAATATTTTAAAACTCTGCTCTCACTAGGGATCTCTCTTCCAAGGTGTATCTCTTTGCATCATCATCATTAATCACTCTCAAAGCACTGCCCTTCGAACCAGATCACAGTTATATGGAAAACGGCTAGCGAGATTGTGGAACTGCTCCTGCGGACTCGTCAAGATCACCACAATAGTCATCAGTTTCTAATATGTATGCAAAGTTAATCAGACGTCTTGAAATAAGCAAACATTTTTGAAAATTATAAAAAACACCTCATTCACAAAGAAATAATATCCTTGTTTCGCTAGGGTTATCATTTGTATCAAATCAAGGACATAAAGTACGTCTTGATTGGGGATCTCTCAAATTTTTGTAGGTCTGCTAGGGAATCGAACTTACACCACGCGCAATAGTAGTTGGCGAGGTGACTATTCAAACCATTATGCTATTGGTATAAAAAAAAAATTGTTATTATTTTTTAACAAGTTAAGGCAATTTTGTGTTTGCAACTTGCCTGTTATTTTTCGTTTCTGAATAAATAACATATTTTTGCGTTCCCATTACTTAATGGGTTATATTAAATTATTGTTTAATTAAATTACTTAATTCCCCAAAGCGCGGTCGTTTCGCTGTCGATGTCATATTACATTCTATTGTCTAAGTAACGTCTGATGTTCGCCGGTAATTTATCGAAGTGGCTCCTTTAATTTGACTTTTTTATAACTACTCAAGTCTGCCTGGCGGTGGACAGAGAGTTGTTTGGTAGTTGTTGAGACAAGTTAACGTTTCAGCGTATTCCGTTAAGTTCAGCAAACAGTATCCATTGTTTTAAAGGGTGCGACGCGTTATACTTTCAGTGGATTCCGTAAAGTTAGGAGCACCCAGTTTTTGAAAATTAAACCATTCAACCATCTTTGCTTACGTTGTACGCCTAATCAGCGAGAGTGGACCGCGTTTGTATGACTTTTTTTTATATCCCGTTTTAAAATCTAAGCGGTAGCGAATTTTTGCAGAGTCCTTCTACCGATGCCTTGCCAGTTATTGCCATTGCTACTGTCGACAGTATGTATAAGCAATACAGTGGCGGTACTACCATACAAGCACAAAAGCCCGGCTTGCCCTACTAAGTCTTAATTAGCACATAATTCCCGAATAACTTTTTAATTTGAGCAAGCCAAGCAAGTTTTTAGGGCAAGCTGGGCTTTTGGGCTTGTATGGTAGTACCGCCACTGAAGCATTATCGTGTTCTGGTTTGAAGGGCAAGGCTGCCAGTGTTATCACTGCGGGGCAGGGCCCTGTAGGGCGCAGGGCCAAATAGATCGTCAGAGCCAGAGTCGTCTCCTCACTTTATCTCCAACGAAAAAATAACTGTTCTTATTTCGTACACTTCGAAGTTTTCCAACTAAGGAATAACAGTGGAAATCAGCCGTTTCACATGTTGCATCCCATAGAGAATATAGTGAAAGTTTCTATATACATCAGCATACATAGATACAGTCAGTGGCGGTACTACCATACAAGCTCAAAAGCCCAGTTTGCCCTACTAAGAAGTAAAATTTATAAATCTTAATTAGCAAATAATTCCCGCAACGCTCAATATTTTAAACTGATTTTGATTATTCGGGAATTATGTGCTAAATATGATTTATAAATATTACTCCTTAGTAGGGCAAGCCGGGCTTTTGTGCTTGTATGGTAGTACCGAAACTGGATACAGCATATATACCAGATATAACGCAGTATTTTCGTAGGAAAAAGGCATCTGACCTAATCATAAATATCGTTGATTGTAAGTGAAAACGGTCATCTTATTAGTCCAAATACAACACTAGGGATGTAGCAGGTAGGCGCGTTACCAAGCACTAAATAGCTAAGCCACAATGGTGCATATGAAATGTTAGTTTTTGTTTAATTCCTTTCAACTCTTTTGCGTCGTACATATCGTATTCTATTCTATCTGTCGTAGTGGTCGGCGAACAAATTAAAAAACAAGGAATAGAAAAAAAATTGAAGTGAATTCCAACTTAGGTCATCAACAACTTTTTTCTCCCATGTAAATTTAAAATAATTTAATTGATTTTGAACAATTAAGTTGAATTAATATTGAAAAAAAAACTATTAATATCATGCGCCATCCACTAAAAGTTTTAAAAAATGGTTATGAACTAGAGTGGATGAATAAAAAGTATTTTGATTAACGTCCGAAAATTTGACCAAGATATATAAATATGTTGGGAAAATGTAAAATGGAATTGAATGAATTAGAAATGAATGCCGAAACAGCGCGTGCAAGGCATTAGCTTAGTCAGTCGGTAAACAACGCAGTGTGGAGGCATTAGCGTCGGCGTCTCGTGGTCGCTAGTCAAACATGAGTGATTTCAGTCGGCGTCGAGGCGCCGCCACACTCACTTCTTACGAACGATGCTTGCTGGGTCTTTGATAGAAGTGCTACGTTACATGTTATACGACGCCGGCGCGCGAAGGTTGTTTAGGACGCACGCGACCCGCCGCACGAACGTACGGCCCGCGTAAATGCCCTTTTTTATCTGTGCATTTCAATTATCTAAACACTTATTTTATCCGCGCATTGAACGCCCGCTCGGGAAGATGTTATGGCGAGATCACCTAGCGCTGATGGAAGTCGGCGGGAGATTGATATTGTCTTCCTGTTTCGGCTAGGCGGAGAGCGAGGCGCGGGAGAAGATGGCCGATTTGCAGGCGATGTCCGTGCTCAGCACTTACCAGGACAATTTGTCGCAGGACATGAACACCGATCGGTGAGTTTAGTTGTTGGAATTGGTCGTTTTGACAGCTAATTGTTTGTGGTCCCGCCTCTATGTTGTCGCCGGTGATGCTCATTTGCACAAGATAATGAGCATTCGATAAAATTAGTTTACTTTTTATGGGATCGCGGTTGCGTGTTGAGTTGATAGCATTGAGCTGTTGATATTGCATATAGCAATGGTGACGATATTGTGAATAACATCTTAATTCATGGATGAGGTGAAAATGTTCCATACTAATTACAAAAGTTACAATATAATCAAAAATAAAATGGAGTGGACGAACATTTCCTCATAAATTGTAAATGTGTAATTTTTAGACTTTTATTTTGTCTACTTAATAAGGAGGTATATATATATAAATTTACTAATTAAACTAGAGGCGAAGTGACTTCTTTGAGCTCCGATGATTATTGGGTTAAAATGTTAAACTTAGAGTCAATGTCATGTGTTTTTAAATGGATGTTTGGTAATTTATTTTCTTTTTTTTTAATTGTCTGTTTATCATTGACAACTTTTCACCGTGAAACACTTATTTAATTTGTCAGTTTGGTAATTATCATTTGAACGAGTGTATCATGCAGTATAAATAAATATCTGTTTCTTTTATCAACTTTTTACTTTTTTAAAGTAACTTAGAACAGCAAATATTGATCTGCATGTGCGACATAAAAATGATAATTTTATTGAACATTAAACAATAAACTTCAAAGGTAGCTTTGTATATGTATATTTTCAGTTCACAGTTGCAAAATATTGATCCTATTTTACATTTTATTAGAAATTTTTTTGAACATGTATGTCTCATGTTTTCATGTCTGTTATCTGTCATTGGCGTCGTGTCATTAAAGTAGATGCATATGCATGTTTTTAATTGGACAAACGCCAACGCGTTTGTTTGTTGGATCAACATCCAGCCCCATAATTATTACGTAGTAATTAAGTGATGTGTGATAAAAGACTCAGTTATTTTTTGTTTGTGACAACATTGGTGACGGTCATTTAATTTAATGTTTTATCTATTGAAACGTATTCGTGCGCACACCAGCCCCAAGGGATGTGTTATATATGATGAGCTGTGGTTAATTTCTGTTATTATTTTTAGTATTTCATTAGTTTCGTTATGACAAAACAGCTGCTGGTACTTATTATTAACACTGCTGGTACTTATTATTAACACTGCGTTATAATTCAAAATACACATTAAAATAAGTTTATTATTTTCTTAGTAATTATTAAAAGACACCGCTCTATATAATTTTTTCGTATAGTCACACAACATACATAAAGTTTTTAGTTACAACAGCATATGTCATACAATTTTTTTTAAATTCTTATTACATGTCAGTTTATACTGGTCCAGCTGCATTAGGTATTATAATTATAGCTTACCTATAATGCGGTTGAAATGTTTAACCTGTAACCAAACCTTATTTAAGACGCCTTTAAATCAATTGACAATTCTAACCCCACAAAGTTTCATATAACTTTATATTTATTCCGCTGTTTTATCTTCACAGCTTTATCTTTATTACCTTAATGTAAATGTTGATGTCAGAAAATACAGACAAGCAAGTCTAAATCTGGTTCTGAATACAAAATTATACGATTGAACTAATCTGCATTTCTACTTATAGCCGAACGGTTTCCACTTGATTCTTCGATCGTTTGTTAAGTAAATTGCGGGATAGCCGCTCTGTGATTTAGTGGTATAGGCCAGCGCTTAAATCGAAGTTCTGTGTTCAAATCCCACGGGGGATAATGTTTGTGTGTTGTTGATTCCTAGTTAGGTTAGGGCACTGATTAAATATACATCATTTGCTAATGAAACGATGGTCTAACAAGTAAGATGCGATGGAGATTTAAAAAGTCGGTCCCGGTTTGTTGACGTCAGCTAGCGATGACTTGGAGTAGTCATTACTAAGAGATCTTTTATTTTTTCGGTCATTTCGGGTATACCGATGGATATATATCAATTGGACTATCGTGTCAAAGAAAGAGTTGTCGTGAGTGAAGAAAGTTTTCTGCGCAAACTCCTTTTTACTAACTATAATATCACCCGCGCAGTCGTTTCATCTCTTGCAGATTAGCTGCCGTGGCCGAAATCGCTTCAGATGAAATTCTTATATCCTTACGGTCTTATTCATAAAAATATCGCTTGTCGAAAGTTTAGATCATTCATTAGTTACAAAAAGAGAGAGTTTTTTATAGCCGTTTTTTATATCCTCCGTCGGTTATAATAGGGTTCTCGCCTCTATATCTTTATAATAGATTTATAGAAACAGTTAAGTACAAAAATACTGTTACGACTAACACTTTTTGTAAATCTTTATATAGCGAGTCTTTAGATGATCTATTACTTTTTATGAATAAGACGGTCACACGGTCACATAATTATATTATTAAATTTTTTACTAGATTACATTTTGCTATAATATAATGAACCTTATTTCTAGCAATGTTCATGGTTATATATTATTTTTGAATATAGGAGAATGTAGGTGTAGTGTGTAGTAAGGATGGATGTTGGTCTAATGTTTAAACATATATAGGG
>DWHO01001332.1:0-15794 GCA_018247575.1 Eurytides lysithous rurik
AGATATGACTCAACGAAATGGTATCAATTTAATAAATGCATTAAAAATATATTAAAGAGAAGAACACACGAGTAGGTAAATTTAAACAAATTTAAGTCTAAACAACGATGGAGATTTACATTTTGAATCAAGACTAGTTTAAGAATTTTAGTTATGTAAGAATTTAATTGTTATGTTAGCCCATTTGTCAATAAACAAAGAATTGTAGAAATCAATCTAAATCAAGGAATATAATTTGAAGTCGGCTTTAATCAGAGATTGCTAAATATTTTTCTCGTATACCACTTACAAAATTTTACTGGTTCCGCTGCCACATTTCTATTATATTCTCAAGACACGTGAATAGATCTAATTACAGCTCAGCCGTGTCTCCCGTGGACCCAAGGAGGAGACCTGGACCACTTTGGGAATCCCTGGTCTAAAGTAACGAATGTTATATTAAGACTGAATCATTTAGTTTTTGTATTTTCATTTTTGTTATTGCATAAAGAAGCCGCGGTAGCTCAGTGTCCAGGAGCTCGCTTTTAATTCAATAGCATCGTTAATTGCTGTATAGAGGAAGCCTGTGCCCAGCAGTGGGACATATATAGGCTGTTACTTTATGTAGTCATTAAGATTAACTTTTAAATCACTCCACTCATTCCTGCCTTACGAAGTACCCCCCTTCTTATTGCGGTTATGTAGTGACGTCAACACATTATTCGTATACCGAGCTAAGCACAATTGTAGTTCACCATAAAATTCCCACGTCCTTAAGTACCGAATCCGTTTATCAATATTCAGTTTTAGTCAGTTAATAAATACCGATAATTAAATCACAAAGTACTCTGGTATTCATTTTTCTCGAGTTTTAACACGAGACTTATTTGTTACTGTGTTACCGACGCAACTATGTTCTTTTAGATACTGTATTCTTTTTTAGTAAATTAAATATATCATGACATCAATTCGTATTAGCAGAAAAAAAAACAAAAAATATGCTTGTCACATCGCTATAAATATGTGTTGTCAGTTTATATAACATATTAATAAATATTTGTTAAACCTCTAATGCTATATTTTAAATATAAAAAGGTTCTTTATTCTTTTTATGCAATAACACAAATTTAAAAAATATGGTATAATATCATCACCTATGCGAGAAAAGCCGCACGTTAATAGTACATTACTACAATAATTACAAGATGATAGTCGTTAAAAATTTAATAAATACGTACTACTTCTAAAAAAACACTCGAGCAAACTGAAGTACACAAAACGACACATTGTATTTTATATTTTAATCTGGAAATGCCACTCAGTACTGAACACAACTCCAAGTCACGTGTTCGTTAAGTTACTTTCATAATGACCCGGCGTTATCTTTCGTACATTTGCCGCAAAACTATGCAAACATTTCACAGGTAATGAAAAAAATTATCAAAACTTTTGTTCGAACTAACAATGGCTGAATTTAAGACCACCCTACGACCGTGTTACGCCAAACCGTCAGGTAAATTTAGCTTATCCGTCACTCTAATAACATTTCTCGGTAACCCTATTGTCCGACCGACGTTTGCTTTTGGGCAATGTGACTCAACTTGCTAGATGCAAGTACGCTTTTTCCCGTGTTGTATTGTTTTATCACGGCTTAAAACGCGTTAAGCAGATATTATTTGTGGCGCGTTATCAGATTTCACGCTAAGTTTTGAATGTTTTCCCACGCGATGACCAACCTGCGTTGCGATCGGTTACAAATTGCATCCAAGTCTGGAGATTACGCAGTAAGTTATATTTAAACTGTAATATTTATATTCGTATACTGTAATGTACAATGTACTGTAATATGTATGCAGTGGCGGTACTATCATACTAGCCCAAATGCCCGGCTTGACCTATTAAGGAATAAAATTTATAAATTTTAATACAGCCACTGTATGTATGTAATAGCAACAATGATCCAAAGATGAAAGTTTTAATGTGCTCTAAATTGTTATCATTGTTTTGAATTAGTGTGATTAAAATTCATCGCCTGATTTATCTCCCTAGAAATTGTAAGAACCGCAAATTTTACATTGTGGTTTGTTTTTGATATTACACGATTAATGTTGTTGTTGTTATGGTTAAATAAATGTTGGTAGCATTAGCTTGTTTTGCTCACTCCGTAATAGTTAAGCGAATAAAATGTGGTAAAAAATAATATCCCTCCCTTGGAGCTCCTATCTGTGACTACTTTCTTATTCTCTGTTCTATTTCGCTTTAGCTTGGTTATTATTGTTTCAGGTTCTGATTCAAAATATGTTAATTGTTATTAACATCATGGATGATTTGTTTGGGTTATACTAATTACACAAAGTAACGGAGCAGATTGTCTGATTTATGCAAAATATTAATTCAGTAAACACAAAAAAAGATGAATGATACGAAATTTAAACCCTAACACTGAATGATGAATGTAATTAAACTACGACCCATAACTTATCAATTAATAATCATCAAGTACATATCTCCTAGAAATAACAATAGTTATTTATACCCGGTTGTTCATAAACAACTGAATAATGAAACATCGGAACATATTACATATAATATGTTCCGATGTTTCATCACTTTAGACGAAAAACAAAAAACGTCGATTGTCTTTGGTTAGGGAAAAATATCCTTAACATTTGTTATATACGCAGATTGTAGCTGTAATAGAAGCCCGCGACGCAGTACGTCACAGACATGACTTTTCCATTTTTCTCCCGCTGGGTAGTGTTACAGATTTCGACTGTGATATAAAGAATGATTCACAATGTATGTATAGATTCCGTGAAATTAATTCCACTTATTTATACTAAGAGTTAAAAAAATATTTGCCAATATTTTACTGTACAGATTAAGGTATAATCATAAACTATCACACTAGTCAAATAATACAATTTTAACTACCGTCAAGTCAAAGTAAATAAAATTGATAATTTTGCTGTCTTTAAATCAAGCATTTCAGTTAATTACTAATTAAATATTTGTATTAGCTTGGTTGAAGTCTGAATGATTATTGTAATAGAAATTTTCTACAATAATGTTAAAAATTTGTTTTACAATAAATTAATAAAAACTAATAAATAGTAGAAAACAATGTATGTCTGTTTTTTAAATACGTGCTGGCTTTAGCATAAAAAAATTGTGCTTTTACCACATATGTTTCAAACCGAAAGCTTTTAAAAACAGAAACGCGAGAAATGGCAACAAGTCGAAACATGTCTTTATGCGACAGTGAAACGTTAAAGAGAATTTGAAAATTTTATTTCGCAGGAAAGTTAGACGTTAAGAACGGTGTCAGTTAAATTCGAGAGTGCTTTTATGAGCGTATAGAAGTGATTTATGTAAATGGGTCGTTCGCTCTGAAGGAATCTGTAGAAATCCCCTAATATAAGTGTCTTACGTACCTACACAATTCAGTAATAAAGTTACGCCTATATCGTCTTACGGATGGGAGTAACAGGCGCTATAAACGTCTAATTAAATATCAAAGACCAAGGTTTTTACTTTACTTCATTCTTGGGAGCAATTTTAGAATAAATAAGAAAGTTTTTAAATTCTACGGTGTCATTAACTGCTTACTTTCTTTTATTTTATTATCTATTTAATTCAAAAATTATAGATCAATGTGCATTTTTATACATAGATTCCAACGCCATCTATGGGAAAGTAGTATATTTATATAGTAGTGTTTTGAAATAATAACTTATAAATCTCAAGTCCGCATTATATTGTAAAAAAACATCATCTCTTTTTTTTAAACTCCTAACTTTCTACAGAGAATGTAATTTTTGTGACAATTTTTTAAATCGTCTAATTTTGAAAGAAAAAACTTATGTTGTAACGTTTTATGATCAAAATGTATTATTCTACCCGGATCATTATTTTATGCAATACTGTGTGTGCAATACTATATGTTTTTGTTGTTAATAATAATACTGAAGAATGAAAATATTAAAGAGTTACACTTAATAATTTTCAACGGGTTTGAGGGAGCGTAGTTATAACGCTTAATCGTACTATTCTCCGCTAGATGGAACTGTCTGCTTAGTTAAAAGATATCGCAGAGCTTATGAAGGGAGTGGGGGAGCGGGGGCTAAGTTGCGCGTCCCATTGCCACTTCCATGAGTTAAGCGCTCCGCTTGACAGTCGCAACGAAACCGAGCCGTGGGAAGGTCGTGTCACAAAGCGACGGCCGGCGTTTATCGCACGCAGTAAATATTTAATAAACACAAAGTTCTTTAAAGTGCTATTACTAAATGGATGATGTTGTTAAAATTTCAATAGTGAATTACCGAGAACTCTGAACACGCTACTTACCCTGGACTTGAGTGAAGTGAAATGTTAGGAAGTTTTCCTTCGGCACTTAAGCGTGCTATATACTTTGTTTCGGAAATGGTGATATCGACCCGAGGGAAGTGTTTATGAGACATTGTTAAGTGAAATGAAAAATCTGTGATAATGTATGCTATAGCTACTGTACTTTGTGCACTGCTGCACGCTGGATGGACTGTCCCTACGTACGGCTCGGACAAGTGTGTTCGGCTCGCCGGAAGCAATGTGCTTTGTAAAATACGGACTCTGGATGGCGATGGTAGCAGTATCAAATCAGTTAATTCTGACACTAGTGTTTTATCCGTAGAATGTAACCACTTGCTGCTTTTCGAAAGCTCCCTTCGAGCTAACTATTTTAGTTCCTTCGAGTTTCTAAACGAATTGTCAATTACAAATTGCAAGTTACTCCACATCCCCGACAACACTTTCCGAGATGCGGGAAAACTGAAGCGTCTAAAAATTCGTTCCAAGAATTCCGAATGGAGTCCTACCAAGAACATGGAGATATCTTTGAACGCATTCGATGGATTATCGGAACTGCAGTCGTTGGATCTTGCCCAAAATAACATCAAGTTCGTTCCTTCCGGCGTATTCTGCTCGCTGGAGAATCTTAACGTATTGAATTTAACGAACAATAGAATTAGAACAGTTGGCCAAATTGGTTTTGGTCAGGGATGCGGCCCGGGCCTTTACACGTTGGACTTGAGTCACAATGAAATTAAAACACTGCCGGATGAATCTGAATTACTCAAATTGAGGAGTCTACAACATTTGTACCTGCAACATAATAACATAAGTGACATATCGAGCGAAGCTTTTAATGGTCTTACTTCTTTAAGAGTTTTAAACATATCACACAACCGCCTGCACACGTTACCCGAGGGACTATTTTCTAACGCAAAAGAATTGCGCGAGATTTATCTCAACGACAACTTTGTGGTTGAGCTGGCAAGAGGATTATTTCATCATTTGGAGCAACTGATCGTCTTGGATTTATCAAGCAATCAATTAACTAGTAATCATATCGACGACGCTACTTTCAAGGGACTAATTCGATTAATAGTTTTAAATTTATCAAATAATGCCCTAACTAGAATAGATGGGAAGACATTCAAAGATTTATTCTTTCTACAAATTTTGAATTTGAAAAATAATTCAATAGGATATATTGAAGAAAACGCTTTTATGCCTCTGTATAATCTTCACACGCTCAACTTAGCGGAAAATCGACTTCACACCATTGATGAGAATTTATTTAACGGCTTATTCGTCTTGAGTAAATTGACACTTAATAACAATTTACTTGTCAATATTGACCGGAAAGCTTTTAAAAACTGCTCCGACTTAAAGGAACTGGATTTGAGCTCTAATCAACTAATGGAGATACCCGACGCATTATGGGAACTTCCTTTCTTGAAAACGCTTGATCTCGGCGAAAATCAAATATCCGATTTTAAAAACGGGTCGTTCAAGAATCTAAATCAATTGACGGGGTTGCGTTTGATTGATAACCAAATCGGTAATCTCAGCGTCGGCATGTTTTGGGATTTACCAAGCTTACAAGTGTTGAACATCGCGAAGAATAAAATACAATCTATTGAACGCGGCACGTTCACTAGAAATGGACAGTTGGAGGCTATCAGGTTGGACGGAAACTTCTTGTCTGACATTAACGGTGTGTTTTCAACTCTCGCCAGCCTGCTATGGCTCAACCTGTCGGAAAATCATCTAGTGTGGTTTGATTATGCATTTGTTCCTAGCAACTTAAAGTGGTTAGACGTTCATGGAAACTTCATTGAACATTTGGGCAACTATTATAAATTACAAGATGAAATACACATAAAGACTCTAGACGTTAGCCATAATCGTATAGTTGATATAGGGCCCATGGCCATTCCTAATAGTGTAGAATTGTTGTTTATAAATAATAACTATTTGAACAATATTCATGTGAATACGTTTTTCGATAAGAAGAATTTAACTCGTGTAGATATGTACGCAAATGAAATTGTTAACTTAGAATTGAATAGTTTACGCCTGTCGCCCGTGCCGGAAAATAAAACGTTACCGGAATTCTATATCGGCGGTAACCCTTTTCAATGTGACTGCACAATGGAATGGCTACCGATTATCAACAACATGACTTCCATGAGACAATATCCGCGCGTCATGGACTTAGAGAATGTCCTGTGCAAAATGACGAACACGCGCAGTGGAACGCATGTTCCCCTAACAAATCTCAAGACCTCGGACTTCCTATGTGAATACGAGACTCATTGTTTTGCCATTTGTCATTGTTGCGACTACGACGCGTGCGATTGTGAAATGACTTGCCCCCACAACTGTACGTGTTATCACGACCCATTGTGGAACACAAATGTCGTCGACTGTTCCGGGCAATCATCCATAGAAATTCCAAGCAAAATACCGATGGACGCGACCGAAGTATTTCTTGATGGGAATAACATAAAAGAACTACAGAATCACGTTTTCATTGGTCGGCAAAAGATGAGGTCTTTGTATGTCAATAACAGTAACGTGGATGACATACAAAATAGGACGTTTGCTGGTCTGAATGCCCTGCAAATACTTCATCTCGGAAATAATAAGCTGAAACAATTAAAAGGCTATGAATTTCACCAGCTTAGTAGTCTGAAAGAGCTGTTTCTACAAAATAACCTAATCAGCCACATCGCGAACATTACTTTTATTTCACTAAAATCTTTAGAAATTTTACGTCTCGAGGGGAACCGACTGGTCGACTTTGGCGTGTGGAGTTTTAACAATAATCCTAACTTAAAGGCACTATCATTAGGAAACAATCTTTGGTCGTGCAAATGCCGTTATTTACAAGAACTTACCGCTTATCTAGCGGAAAATGCACAGAAAATCGTCGACATTACTGACGTGTGGTGTTGGAACGGCGATGCGAAACCGCCTCAGAAAAAGGAGCTTAATTTGAACGGCACCGCCTGCAGTGATTATTACGCCGATAATTCAGTTATCGGAAACATGTTAGTGTCGAACTATGTTCCCATGATGGTGTCGACTCTCACAGGCTTTATGTTAATTTTATTGGCATTGGTCGTATTATTTCTCTTTAGAGACTCTCTCAGAGTTTGGCTTTATACTAACTGCGGTATACGAGTATTCTCATTTGCCGGCACGTTTGAAGAGAATGAAAAACTTTACGATGCTTACGTATGCTACAGCCCGAAAGATGAGGAGTTCGTTGTGCAGTCTTTGGCCACTGCATTAGAAAATGGCCACCCCTCATATCATCTTTGTTTACATTATAGAGATATAATAAAAACTCACGGGGACCGCGATATTCTTCAACATCACTCTGAAGGGAACCAACAATATCTGCCGTGTGCGCCACCAGTCGTCGAAGCAGCTGAGGCTTCGAAAAGAATTATACTCGTATTAACAAGAAACTTCATGCAAACAGAATGGTCCCGGTACGAATTCCGACAGGGGCTACACGAAGCGCTAAAGGGGTGCATTTATAAGTTGGTGCTAATAGAAGAGTGCTCTGTAGTGGCGGACGCACTACGGGACCCGGATTTGCGACCCTACCTTAAAACGAGTTCGCGACTACAATGGGGTCAGAAGAGATTTTGGGAGCGGCTCAGGTACATGATGCCGGATACTTCGCATCAGACTCATAAGACGCGAAGTCAGAACTATAGGAAAAATATTAATACTTACACGTTAGACTCGTCTGTTCCTAGCGGTAATCGCACGCTGTCCTACCCTGACAAGTCGCCAGTGTTGGGGGTTCCAGGACAAGGGGCGAGCGCACCGCCAGAATATAGTACAGAGGTGCGACAGTCTCCTTCGGCGATTAGACAAACGCAAGCAGTAGCGTATGGTCCCGACGGAAGGCCGATTTCAGATCATATCTACTCCTCGATTGACTCGGACTACTCTTCGTTGGAGCATGGGATGGCTCCAGGTCGACGGCGTGACCTTCGCCAATGGCCTCCTCCACCGCCACTCGTCGACACGAGCAGTTCCGTGCAAGCTTACCTAGTCTAGACGGGCACTAAGCCCAACTTCCAGTCAACTATGTAAATATGTAGATTGTTACACTAGCTCGCTGTATATATTGTAATTATTAATTCTAAGTGCTATACCAAAATTTTAATTAAGAGAATTTATTATTGCCTGTTCGTTATCCTGTGTATAGGTTTCATATTAAAATTTTAAAGACTGCTGTAGCATATGAATATTGTAAATAGCAAGGACAAGTGATCGTACTAAATTAATATCTGTAATATGCCGTTATTTATACACTATGAAAATAAAGTGATGAAGATTTTTATCAATGCCTTTAATTTAACCACTGTCATACTTTCTTGTTAATATCAGGATATTGAAACTCTATGTTTTTTTTTTAATTTGATTTATATTAAATTACAATTTCACTAGAAACAAAATACAAGATTTTTGTTCTCCTTTGAAAGAATATCACAAATAAAATATAACAAATTTATGTTCAAATAATAAATTAAATTAGTTAGGTTAGTCTAAAAATAAATGAAATTATACTAATTTGTGTTAAGTACATCCTGGCTTAAAGTTAAAATATATGATTCCCAGAATTTATATTTTGTACACTTTACATCGTTCCCGATAATTCTGTTTTGAATTTGGTTAATTTAATAATTTAAAAAGAGTTATTTTCGGTTGGCAATTATAGATACAAAAACGGATTATTCCGATAAACGAAGTTCTTTTACATTCAAACAACGAACAGTCAAATTAATTTTTTTTTATTGTTATCCATAAAACGGATAAAACTCTTCTAAAAAAAACTACTACATGTAGAAGAGAAATTCTTTGGATGACTATGAATGAATGGGCTGCTATTGTTCTGTTAAGTAAGACAAAAGAACTGTGGCCATGTTGCACCGACTGGTCTCGGGAACAACACGGAATCTAATAAAAACTACATACTTGACCCAATTTCGTACGAAGTATACGTTCAAGAAACCTCCAACGCCCCCAGCGATAATAACAGTAAGCATTTGTGTAGGTACATCGAAGGAGCCTCCTCCTTCTACGAGCTAACTAAACTAAACTAAAATTCTACTACTTCCCCACCAAACTAAAATTAGAATAACTTTGAACCTATTAAATAAAACGAATTCGAAATGTACTTGTTTTTATAATTATTTATTTTTCGTCAATATGATATCAGGTTCATTAACATTTCAAATTACAAATTAAGTATATAAAATACATTAATAAACCATTATGTATGATATTCACGTGTATACAAGAAATTATCTATGTATCTTATTTTCTATGCACGGGTTTACTCATCTAAAACGATTTTTTTAATACGTTAACAAAATGCACATCAGCGCTTAACTAAAGGTCTAAAGTTTAGTGGCAATTTATAAAATATTCAAAGTTAAATGTTATTGACCTATTTCTTTTCTATCAATTATAATCAATACGTATATTTCTATAATCAATACGTATTATAAATTCTCGATGTGTGTTATCATTTGACAGTGATAGCATAAATGTTAACAATGAAAGTTTTATTTATTGTGCTTAATAAGTTTGTTACACGTAAATATTATACGAGTATATGAATTTTATCCTTGAACATTTCTATTAAATGTAGTATTAGTGCTAAATCTCACACTCCTCCACTCGCGAAATGTGTTAAAAAGTTTGTTTCTATTGTCTTCAAAATTCTATAAAGCTTTTAACATTACTTTTTAATCATTGCCAGCTCTCACATCATTGACCATGAAGGGTTTGTAAGTGCACTATGTCGTAGTTGACACGTATTATCACAAAAGTCATAAGCAGTGGCGGTACTACCATACAAGCCCGGCTTGCCCTACTAATACAACTAATTTATAAATTTTACTCCTTTGTAGGACAAGCCGGGCTTTTGGGCTTGTATGGTAGTACCGCCACTGGTCATATGTATTACGTTTATTACGTATCCTATTATGTTTATAAATTATAGAACTTATTTTACCTCACGCAAGAAACACTTTCATACTATTCAGATGAAAACTGTATAAAAATGAATTTATTAACAACTTGCTAGCAGCTCAAAACGTATATCTTACAAAAAAATCGGTCCAATAGTCTGTCTCGACTGTCGATTCAATAACCCACAGTATTCTTCTAAACTGGTTCACAAGTCGAAATAATAAGCCATAATTGGAATTTCACTTTGGCCACCGTCCAATACTCGGGAACCCTTCCTGTTTTATAGAGAAGCTGCTCAGAATTCGACTGTGGTGCGAGTGACTCATTGCGACGTTTATTACATGGACAAGTACTATGTAGGTCTTCTTGGGTGTTATAGCATCGAACAAAATCATTTTAAGCTTTATTATGCGGTAATTAGGTATACAATCGAATGCTTCTTTCGAAAAGCTACATGTGTACGTTGTTGAAATTAAATAATTCATCGTACTATAATTTGTGAATTAAAGAAATAGGAAACTTATCGCTAGTGTAAAATTGTGATATAATATGCTTTTTCTCTCAATGCATTTGAATTTACAATACAGCGAAATATTAAGCTCCATTTCCAACAAATTCAGGTCACAATCCTCACAATCCTCATTCGTTGATGTTTTTATTTATGCTTTACATACATTAATTAGTTAACGATCTAAGTTAATTAAAAAAAATCGTTACTATACAATGGACATTTAGAAACCCTAGAAAGCTTGAAAAAAATATCGATTGATTTTAACGCTCACCAAAGTATGATTGGATCGAAACACAAGGTTTACGAGAGGGATGAATACAATAAGAAATAACGAATCGGCAAGCTTCTTCCACTCGTTCCGTCAACCGGACGCGATATCCGCCACAGTGCGTGATCAGAGTAACCTCTAAAGCCCAGCGGCTTATACAAACCCGTTGCTACCTCTGAATACTTAATTTACTATTTGCCCATAGAGAATGTGCTCCGACTAACAACTAGTGGTCATAATAAGGAGTTATGGCGACTAAACCGCCTT
This sequence comes from Eurytides lysithous rurik, assembly GCA_018247575.1. Classification (NCBI taxonomy): domain Eukaryota; kingdom Metazoa; phylum Arthropoda; class Insecta; order Lepidoptera; family Papilionidae; genus Eurytides; species Eurytides lysithous. The sequence goes on from DWHO01001332.1 coordinate 11,352, forward strand.
TTTGTGTACAAAGCACCTTTGACAGTCAAGTTCCGGCCATAACCATTAATGGCGTCAACATCTTTTAAGTGTCATTTATGTGATATTTCGTATTTCTTGCAATTTTTATTTAAATTTATTCGGGGTATGCGATCGCGATGGTTCGTTTACTGCGTTAAATTTTGCGAGTCATGGCGTATATTAAAATATGATACACTGAGATTTAAGAATCTAACATAAATTATATTTTCTTACTACTTACTAAAATATAATGACTGATAACCAATTTTAACTTTCTAATATTTATGTTCCTTACTTTACGATGAAACATATGTTTGCTTTATGAAATGTAACAACGAATTTCGATAGCTTTCTCTCCACATTTTTTTTATTTAAGACAATTTTGATTTCATCTTTCAACTGCGTCGTTTCGGTGAAAATTGGATTTTATTATTTTTTGAGCAAAATGCAGTACGGAAATAAATAGCACAGTACAGTAATGGCGATTCAGCCACCAAACATTTATTTCACTGTATATTTATTTTACAATTGCAAAACGAAATTTTCAAATCGCAGCATCTGTATTACGGCCATAGAAATAAAAATATTTTTATTTCTACGGACGAGTGTCGGTATTTGTGAAACGAAAATACAAAATAATGTTCGCGGTAAACAATTAGCGTAGATTGTGTGCCATTTTACGAATCATAATGTTTGTGTACGCGTTGACATCCGCGAACAATGTCGGTATTACTATTTTCAGTGTGCACACAAAACTGTTACTAAGCTCTTTTGGGAGCTTACCACACAATTTGTGCTCGGTTATTTTCACAAAATGTTCAATTAAATATTCATATAGAATTGTATCATTAAGTACACATTAATTATATCATTAAGTATAAGCTATACTACTTTAATTACAAACGCAAACCTTCATGCTAATTGCCATATTTTCATATATTCAACTCGATAAACCTTAATATACACATATTAAAACCAGATTTAAAAATTGGCAATAATCTTATCTAATTTATCAACGTTATTTACGATAAATTGAAGACTAACGAACTACTACCTAAAAAGTTTTTGTCAAAAAATGAAAAAAAGACACTAGGTCTTTCCAGCTCTTTCCATTCTCAATATTCCTATACAAGGAAATAATACAGATCGTAAACGAAGAAAGAGAGATAGGTAACGGTACACGTAGAACGAGGAGTCTGTAAGAACTTACAGAAGGAAATATGGAAGAAAAGAGGAAGATGAAGGGCAGACGGGAAGAGTTTTTTCAAACTAGCAAGATAAATAGGTTGGTAAGGTTGTATGTAGGTCTAAGCTGTCGAGGATTTGTAACATTTTATTTAAATTTCAAAGATTTTGTAAAATAAGAAAAAAAAAATTTATGGTCAAGAGAGATAGATATTAGATGATATATGTATATGCCAAGTATTTCCTTCGGAATCATTGCCTTCGTCAAAGTCAAAGTATATAGTAAATTTTCCTGCACTGTATAAAAAATACACTATATATAGTATCAAACATTTCTAGTGTTGTGGCAGCAGTCGGGCTCTGCGAAAGAGAGGGAAGTGAAGAAAAGTATGTATGTAATATTGTTTTTTGCCCTATATATAAACATATAAATACGAAAGGGTCAGTTCGAAGGGATCTTGACGTTCAATTTGGCGAATAAAAAGGTATAATTGCAACCCAAGACCTGTTACAGCTGCTCTGAAAAAACTTTTTATCCTCTATAATAAGAGAGAGAGAGAGAGTTTGGAAGAAACTACATTTAAAAATTCAGCTTAGAAATGGAGTGAATGATTAATTAAGGTAAGCGGCAAAATATTATCAATAGAGACACAGATTTAAAGCTCGAAGCATCAATCCCGATTCAGACCTCTTGATAGAGTATAGCAATAAAATTCGTTCCTCTCTATCACAACTAACATAAACACCCGTAAAGAGCTTTCACTCCGCGGTTTCCGAAATTTAAAACCATGTATTATAATGGCATCACTAATCTGTCACGGTCCAATGGGAACACAGTTGTGGCATTAATCGAGCGCTTTCGCCGCGAAATAACTCCAGTTTTACACTTTGTTCGTCGAACAAAATGATTTTTGTCGTTAACCTTAATTTTGAATTATCTAGGTCATTTTAGATGTTGAACTACAAATACATGGATGATCGTTTTTCGAGCTTTAGCGAGAGATTCGAGATTCGATTTGCATCTTGCTAAAGCTCGAAAACAAAGGTTTTCGAGCGAGAAAGTAAAAAAAAATACTTTTAGTTTTAATACGATCTATCGGCGAATTTGCTTCCGTTAATTCTTTTCGCGGCTTCTATTTACGAGAAGGTGTTTGTACTTACAAGTGATTGTTTAGAAGCACAGCCGTAGAGCGTTCACTTGTTTACTTTAAATGCAATTGCCCTTACATGCATAAAATAATATTAACATACACATGGATAGTTTTTTTAAAAATGTCAGATAGCTATAAGTATAAATATATTATTACGTGATATATATCACGCTATCATCTTTTATCAAGACTATATAGTATTATATATTAAAAGCGACAAGAATTAAACTTAGTTTGCACAGGCTGGGCTTTCATGGAAATCTTTAACGTTAAATAGATAATGCTTTACGCTTTTAGTCCGATCGACGAACCCTCGGGATTATCAGTTTTGAAATTAATGCCTAAAAATTTTAAAATTATAAATATTAATATTAAAAAACTTTAAATATTAATAAAAGGGAAGTTCTACGACATCATAGTGATGACGTTAAGTTGAAGTATTCATGTTTAAGCACTTGTCTACTGGGTGAGGCAACCTGGCTTCTTTTTAAACGATCGAACCGAATATATATATTTTTTTGTAATTAGATGTTGTGATTTTTCGTATTATTAATTTTCCCGCATAAAAAGTAGCCTATGTTACTCTGTCCCATAAGTTACAGTCTCAGAAACGAAGAAGGGCAAACCGAGAAGCAAATTTTCAAATTTAATATATTGTTGAGAAAGGCAAGTTGAATATGGTTAATTAATTAATTATCTTTAATTTAAATTACCATTTTGACAGGCCCGTTGGTGTAGTAATTAGTACTCCTGACTGCAAATCGATTCCTATCTAGGACAAAATACTTGTGCGATGAGCATAGATATTTGTTCTGTGTCTGGGTGTTAAAGTTTGGGATCAGATGGCAGTGTGTGAGATGTGCCATCATATTATTATTATTATTTTATTAATTTGATCCTAAGAAAACAGGAAAACGTATGAAAACAACTCAGATTTGTAGGAAAATCAACATATCGCAATAATTACTAAATAACCACAGTTTGTCGTCTATGATTATCCGTCGGCAGTTATGTGTTATTACTATGTAATTTGTATTGCTTAAATATTTAGTGATAGAGCCGTCTTTGACATAACAAACCATTGTTGCGTAATAAAATAGCTGATCGTTATAAAATGTACAAGCGTAACACGATTATTAGCGCAACACCCTTATTTTGATAAATGATGGATTCAACACAAAACGTAGATCAATCATCCATTGAATAAAAATAAAAAAGGTATTTTGTGTAAAAAACATTCACAGCGACCAAAGTGAGCATTGAGCTTATCGGGGTGTTATTATGTCTCGTCTTTTGTACTTAGTTCCTAAATAACTTAAAAAAGTTTAATGCTAATTCAATTATCACTTTCAAAAATTCATTGGCTCCGGTGGGTTCGATTCTCACCCGGGACAAGTATATGTACGAAGTACAGAATTCTTTGTGAAATTAATGTAGTGTGAATGTATGTAAAAAAATCTTCTCTTGTAACACAAGATATTTTAATTTTACTATAGTAAGATCCTCATTATGACAGCGTTTTTTTTTCAATAGATGAAAATAAAATTTTAAGTAAGGAAGTTTTCAAAATTTTAGACTAACTTTTAACGTGCGGCTCGTCTGTCAAAAACCTGTGGATCAGCTTAAGCGACCCGGGACAGCGTCAATAGAGGAGGATAGCAATATAGGTAGTCTCTTTCTCTTAGTCACGTAGGACACATACGATCAGATGTGGAGAAAAGAGATATATAATAGAAATTTAGTACCCTAAAATTATTTCGTCTCGTCACTTTATGTCCTAAATATAAGAAGCAAGTTGTATGCCTAGTGATAAACGACACGACTGCCCGTAACAGTATAGAATTAGCGCTGCGCTTTTCTTGTTTCTTTAGTAACGCTACCCTTTTTGAACTGCTCTCCCAGTTAATTGTCCACAAATTAACGCTTTAGTGTGTGAATTTGATCCAATTATTCAATTGGGTAAATTTTTTTTTATTTATTTACACTTTGTTGCATAAACCAAAAACATTGGATTTACAAAGGGCGGACTTATGCCATTAGGCATTCTCTCCCAGTCAACCCGGGGCGTGGAGACAAATTGTGGCAGGTGCAATAAAAATGTTATATT